>VUQR01018896.1:25951-61566 GCA_015108515.1 Hemichromis elongatus | reverse complement strand
TTTAGCCATTTTTTTCTTCTTCTTCTTCTTCTTCTTGTCCAATCATCTTTCTTCATTTCCCCTGAGGCTGAAATGATGAAATGCAAATATGTATGCTCAATGGCAAATTACTTTGAATGGGTGGATAGTTGAATAGTGTGGAATAGCTACCTTTCGTGAACTGTTTCTTAAGCCTTTGTCTTCAGAGGTGAAGGAGGTGTCTTGCAAGAGAAAATCAGTAAACTCTCACACTTTTTTAAAACCTGGAAAGCCAAAGGCATTTGTCATTTTCAGCCACGCAGATGTGTTTAAAGTATTCTAATGTTCTAATGTTTGTAGTTTGAAAGAATGAAAGCAGTAAGACTGTCAGTATGTCTGGCATGATTTGGGATTTACTACAATTATGATATGCTACTGCTTATTTGACACTTGAGTGGTGGTGAAAGGGTGGACATTTTTCAGTGATATGTCACGGTCTCTTTTTGGGAATATAAACTGTCACCATCAGGGCGGAGGTACAGTGCAGAGTTACTGTGCACAGAGATCCTAGAAAGCTTCGACTACCACCCATTTTGAGAGCTCCCAGCCTCGTGGAAAGGCGTTATGGTGAAATAGAAGCAACAAGCCAAATGAAATGAACATATTTTGGAGGCTGGAGAGTGTGGAGAAAGCTTAGCCTATTCCGCTTCTCAACTGTGACATGAGTTTGAGTGTTTGCGCAGTGTTAGGTGTAGGCACTAAAAGTACTCAGTGGGGCTAAAATGCACTCTTTTAGAGCATATGAACTTATTTATATGTAGCGATAAAAAAATTCCATAGTTTATCTTGTAAGTGCTTTTATTATTTGCTTAAACTGAGACTGCTAGCTTGTGGTTGGCTCTGCACTCTTGCTAGCTTTAGCCTCTTTGCCTTTGCTAGCGTCTTTAAAATGTTCGTGTTCAGTTGGATGAAGGTGATTTAAGTGTCTCGTTAGGTTTATTTTTACAAAATGCAATTTCCTCACAATTTACTTTGGCAAACTTTTTGTCTACAATCATTCTCAGGGGCACCACGCTAAAAACATGTTAGCGTGTGCCTGTGAGTGCCTGCAGTTGTGTACATGTTGTGCATGCATGAAATATGCTTCCTGAGGCTGACTGGCTGGTGGTCGGGTTGGTAGATTAGTGCATCTCTGTTGATATGAATGCTAAACTTATTTATCACTACTATAAATGAGCCCATTGAACCAGCCAGAACCACCTGGTAAGAGATCGCCTGTTGATGATATGCACCCAACTAGTAACATCTAAATCAGATGCTATTATGGTGATGATCTGTTAAACAAATCCGGGTGACAGGAGGTGTTTTTTGATTGCATTTTGCTGTACTGTAACGTTATGGAGCACTTAAATGTCCACCTGTAAGGAGCCATTATACCTGCAAACGGCACCACGCACCAACACTGATGTCACATCTGCTGGCTCGAGTTTTGTTTTGCTGTCATTTTGGCCAGTTGCACACCACACCTGTCACTTTCTGTAACCTCGCACAGGGGCCACAGGCTGGTTGAAGGCACATGGGCACAATAGTGTCAGTTTTTAGTGACACTTCAGTGATGCAGCAGTGCAGATGCTCAGAGATTCTCAAATAATATAGAGGGGGAGCTGCAACTGTTTGGAAAGATGAGCTCTCTGGAGAATGTTCAACTTCTCCTCCTCCTGTATGTACCGGCACTGCAGATGCAGAGGTTTTGCCTGAGTGACGACACCTATTATTTATGAGAATACTGCAGCAGGTACCTGCGCCCTCAGTGCTGGTATAAATGGTTACTGCAATGTGGTGACATCACTGTTGGCCTGTGGTGTCTCCATGATAGGCCCTTTATGGTAATGGCTCTGTTTTCACTTCTCTGTTTGTTGTTTAAAGGGTTTGAAACAAACTTAACGGTTAAAGGTTTATAATTTCACCTCCTTAGTGCGGACTGAATTATGTCAACAACTTGAGGATTGATTGCTGTGCAGTTTTGTAAAGAGACTTGTGGTTCTCAGGGGATAAACGCCCTCTAGAAATATACCAACAGCTAATGCTATAAAACTTTTACCATACAAGATTTCACATTGTCCAACAGTCCAGCATTATTGGCTATTCTCTTGTAGAAGTTGCTGTACAGATAGTCTCCGTATCTTTTGTTTGATTGTTAATGATATTTCCTTTTTTAATGAATATTATTAGCTTCAGTTATCAGCACAAAAATGTTCATTATTCAGTGTTTAATCTCATTTTAAAAAGCAAGATAAAACTATGTATCAGTAAAAGATGCATACCTTAATCGACACAGTGTTGTTTTTCTCTGGTTCATTGTTACCAGGATGTGAGAGGATATGAGTGTGTCCTCTCACACACTTACTATCCCCATCTACCTTCAGGAATCCCAACTATTTCTGAATCTCTCGCTCACCGCGCAGACCCCCACCCACTGACTTATATAAAGCCATTAACTGGCATTGTGCTATTTTTAGTGGGCAGGTACAGTGTGTTACAGCATGAGATTGTTATGACTCGAGAACAGAGGCCGAGGGTGGCTGAGCTGCAGTATTTAATGGATGGAGGATTGGGCTCTGGGTTTAAAAATAAAAGTGGTCACAAAGTCAACAGAAACATAAGGGTTGAATACATTTAAGCTGTTTTATGTACCAAAAGTCTAAAATATTCTCATTGCTTGCGTTGCATTACTATTCATTAGCCTGACAATCATGTTTATGTTTACTTGGATGCACAATGTTGACTCTCAGGTCAGACGGACTACATATACATACTATAAGCACATGTACTCCAGACAGGTTAAGCTCTTAAGCTTGATGGTATCTGGCTTCTACATTTAATAAACAATACATCCACAATAAGGACATAATCTTGTGATCTTTGCACCCATTAAACTTCTGCTCTGTTTGTGAGTCAGAGTCAGTTACTGCTCCAAGCTCAGCTCCAACTGTAATTATATTAGAGCCTGAAGTTTATTAGAACCTGAAGCCCATCAGAGTCCATTAAGATCAGCAATTATAAGCAGCTTCAGTGAAAGCAGTGGTTTGAATAGGCTGAAGCATCTGGGGATATGAACAGCTTTGTCCACTTAATGTACAGTAAGAGCAGCTTTGAGCAGATGTTGAGCTCGCACAGTATCACACACTCAGCACCAGCACACATCTGGCCACCCGGCCAAAACACAGGCTATTAGATGAGTGTCCTCAGCAGAGGGATGGAGAGAGGACGAGAAGGAGGAGTACACTGAGGGGGCAACACAGGGTATAGGACATGGAGACAACAAACGGGTGGGCGTAAAAATGGAAGGGTAGAGTGCAGGAGAGGACAGAAGAGGAGGTAAAAAGAGGGAGGCGAGAGCGTGAGTTCACCCAGGCTAAAGTAAGCATATGTGAGAACTATAAGGTGGATAAAAACAGCCCACCAATTGGCATATGTTATGTAAGAGAAGAGGGAAAGAAAAAAAAAGAGGCAGGAACATGAGAGAAGAATAGTTGGACAAAGAAAGTCCCAGCTTAAAGGCAGCTTTGCTTTTTTTTTTCCTTGGCACAATTAAGAAATAAAAGTCACTAACAGTGTCGCCTCTTTACTGATGATGCACCCTCCCCCTGGACCAAGTAGTAATGAATCTGGTATTTTGATGCATGATTATTGCATCCCTCCTGGACTAGTTACCACTTTTATGGGGCTCATTTATCATTTCAGCTGGTTTTCCAACAATGTTTTAATTTTATGATTATGTCGACATAGAACCAATATATTCTCGAGCACGAGGATGAGCCACTTCATAACCTCTTTATTGTCCTGCTGGTGTTTCGTTAGAGCAAGACTGGAGCCTTTCATCATGAAGGTGTTCCTCCCAGCAATTAAAATCCTCGCTACTGTCTAAAGAAATATTGGATCGTTTAATCAAATGGCCGTCTTGAGTCAACTTAAAGTCAGAGTTGAATCTGATTTTCTCATCATTTTATGCACGATGATACCTCTGCTCAGTGCTTTTGGTTGGTATTGGCAGGAGCTGTGTTTGTTTACTGGATTAATCTTTTGGATTTATTGGATTCATTAACATTGGTTAGATGTTGGTAAGCTAGATTTGTAGTTGGTAATGTCAAGCTCAACAATATATAGATTTTAACTAAACAGCCCAGGGTAGTGGTGAGGAGAGGACACAAATTTTGGACATGATGGCGAATATTTCACTTGGACAAACTGATTTCAAAGGAAATAAAGTACACGTCAAAGAACAGGCTAAATAAGCAAAGGTGAGTCACAGGAACACAAAGGAGGTAGTAGAACAGATAAGCTAGTACACAAAAGAGGGAAACACAAGGGTAGATGTACTCAGAGCACTAATTAACAGGGAACAGGGTAAAAACAATCATGGAGCAACAAACAAAGGATGCAAAACAGAGGTATTCAAACCAAAACTAGACACAACAGAAATCTAAGCTTCAATGCAAGTAATAAAGAAAATAACACACAATAAAATAAAAATATAACATACCATAACAATGCAAAACAATAAAATAACATATATAAAACAACAAATTGATTAAATGCTTGTCTATGTAAAACTGTCCTCAGCTGTCAACGTACAGCTTAAAGACAGTGGCCTTGGTGCCCGATCCCCACAAGTTCTGAACCGAGTACATGGGGCCAGCGGTGACCTCTGACCTGAAGACCTAAGGAAGCATGTAGTTTCAGCAGGTTAGAGATAAACTGGGGAGCTTGACCATGTAGTCCCCTAAAAGTTAAAAGTAAAATTTGAATGCGAAACATAAAAAACCTAAAATTTACTGGTAATAATGAAGAGAAGGCAAAAGGTAAAAGTCTAGAATTCTCTAAAGTAGGGGTGGGCAACTCCAGGCCTCGAGGGCCAGTGTCTTGTAGGTTTTAGATGTGTCCTTGATCCAACACAGCTGATTCAAATGGCTAAATTACCTCCTCAACATGTTTTGTAGTTCTCCAGAGGCCTGGTAATGAACTAATCATTTGATTCAGGTGTGTGGACCCAGGGTGATATCTAAAACCTCAAGGCCTGGAGTTGCCCACCCCTGCTGTATAGTCTGAAGGCAATCCAAAGCTGATTTGTTGAAACAAGTAAACAGACTGTTACAGTAATCCAAACAGGAAGAGATGAAAGCATGAATGATCATTCCAAGTTCAGCCTTGACACCAATAACTGAGTTGAGAAATATTCCTTAGATCAGAGGTGGGGAACTCTAGGCCTCAAGGGCCGGTGTTCTGCAGGTTTTAGATTTCACCCTGATTCAACACACCCAAATTTCTGACTCGATTAAACAGAAAAGCCTAAGAAACCGATATATGGCTTAATTTCTGAAATAATATGGCCTTAATGCCAAAGGGAAGCACAGGCAGAAACACAGGCAAGGCAATTACTACAAACACTACTATACATAGTAGACAAATTGTGAACTAAAATAGTATAAAATGCAAAACTAATCTTATCCATAGAAACCATAAAGTAAAACAGTCAAAAACTGAAGTATGAACCAACACAGAGGTTAGCAAAACAGCAACTAGGAAAGCCTCGGAGGGAAAAATGAAAGAAAAAGCTCTACAATATCAAAAGAAATCCATCTGACTAATAGAATAATGAAGCAATCAAATCAGGAATCCAAAACTTCAACTGCTGGAATAATAAAATTGAAACAGGAAGCCAAAGTCGAACACATGGGTGAGTCGCTTATCGGGCATTGCTTTGTTGCTGTTGATTACATGAAGAGATTCCAGGCTTTGGTTGTCTTGGGTACCCTCTAATGTATTCACTGCCCTGTCATATGTCAATCACTGGTATCCTTCTCTCTAGTCACTTCAATTGCTTCAAGTACCTACCGTCATCTGAGCCACTTGAATTTTTATTCTAAAGTTAAAAACCCAGGACTATGACACGAAGACTCAGATATTATTCTATATCTTTATACAGGCTACAGCTGCAAAATTGTAATATAATTTTTTAAGGATGTCAAGAAGTTTAATAAAAATATTAATTAAAATAAAAGATTTGCAGTTATTTCTACAGTCTGTAAATAGAGACGCAGATGCAGAGCATCTAAGCTAATAGGTTAAGCTTATTTCAGCCGTAGTTTTTCATTTAAAATACAAACTACAAAATAAACATACAATGTATCCATCTATCCATCCATCCATCCTCTTAACCACTTACCTAGTGCTGGGAGAATGCTGGAGCCTATCCCAGGTCTCATAGAGTGAGGTAAAGGTAGAGTGAACTCCAGACAGGACACCAAGCTAACAGCGAGACAGAAAAAGCAGTTACCATTACTATTAATGATAACATTCATGTATATGCATAATTTTGGAATTACCAGATATACTAGCATGTCTTTGGGCAGTTTGGGGAGTATAAAGGCAGTAAACACAATTGTGATTTCTAATTTCTAATTCAACAGGGAAGCAGTGGTGATCCATATAGCCTCAAAATTATATCATGATATTATATAATATTTTCTATCTTGGGTTGAGCTTCTTAAACAGTTTTATCACCATTTAACGTCAGTAATTTCCATCCATCGTTTAGCTCTTCCTGTCATGTGGAGTGCAGCTATCAAGTGTTCCAGAAACACTCGGTTGAGTTCTTTATTAGTTTTTGCTAGCAACTCTTTCTTCGTAGTGTGGTTTTACTCTATGTCAAGTGGTGAAACAAGTTTGTTTCCAGCTTCAGCGGGAACAGTTTCTTGGTACTATGCTTTGTTGGAGGCAATTGAAGTAGCTCATCAGAGCAAGAAGGCAGACAGCTACTCTCGCTCTCAAACATCCAACCATGCCTGGGCTTGTTTCATTATTGTATGCTAGGGAATGTACATGCACGACATCATATTTTCATGAATATGACATGTTTTCTTATCACATGAAAAATAATTTACAAAATATTGTGTGGTATTAAGTAAGACTTTATACTCATACTTGAGATCATATTCTCAAAAGGAAAGTTTTTAATGAGGTCAGAGAACAAAGCCTGGATTATACTACCGATCCATCTGGAGACTAGATGGCCAAGTGGTCATTCCTGTTATGCTTCTCCAAAGTCGGCTTCTTGGGCGCATGAATAGTTTGTGTATTGTAATGTAAATTCTCTGCGGACGAGTCAGCGCAGTCACAAAACAGTCAGGCACGTGGATGTCCGCACGGATCCTTGCACTCGCTGTCCGATGACAAAATTTATTTCACTGGGACCCAAGCAAACCCTCGCCGATGTGAAAAATATAAAACTAGGGCTGTTTCCCCTTGAATCTGTAACCACAGGAGTCCTTCCCTGCTGGCCATTAGAAAGAACACAGGTCTAAGGGACTAATGGCTTTCCCTATTTAGACCTGAAAGCTCTGTCCATCTTTGCCATACAGACTATGATAACAATGTTGTACTATGTAGAAATCAAGGGGGGGAAAGAAAATTGCCAGAACTTGAAATAAGCAGCCCTCTCACCGTACAAGCACAGGCATATGGTTGTTGTTTATATGGGCTAAAAATAAATAATCCTGACTTCACTCATGACTCAGACCCAACTCTCCCAGGATTTTTCCCTGGGAGTAGGGTCTCATTGCAGGAACCGACTTCCTCCTCGGATCAATTTGAAGGCGGCCCTGAAATCTCATCATGGATTTTTTTTTTGTTCAGCGCTGCCAAAAAACCCATGTTGTCTACAAAGGTTTTAGTTAACTAATCTATCAACACAAAATGAATCAACACATCATTGGATAATAAATTCCTCAGAATGTCCTGAATTAATTGGCTCCAGCTTCTCTGAAATTTTTTTCTTCTAATGAAAGCAGCAGAACAGCTTTGAAAGCAGGACTGTTCACTGGCCAAAACAAGCTAAACCATTGCCGACTTGGATATCTAGTCCTGTATGGAACAAATGATTAATCAGCTAATTGGGTGAACAATCAAAAGTAACTGTTAGATACAGCCCTAAATCCTATGTACACGTACAGACAATCACAAAGCCCCAAATCTGCCCCCCCCCAAAATTAAACAACACTTGGACAGAAGACAGGAACAGTGGGCTGCTTTTGATTATAATCATCTCTGACAATTGCAGGCAGCTCTCGAGAACCTTATATAAGTAATTTAATATTTATTGTGTTTATTCCACGAAGACTAGTCTTTGAGAACAGGGGAGGGTAGAGAAGGACCAGCTGGGAACGGATAAAGAAATGTGACAGGAGTGTGAGGAAAACAGCTTGGAGAGGTGCATTCCCCAAAGGAAAACCGTGCCGTAAATGAAGTGCATCGCACTGTGTGAGAGGAAGAGATCCGGGAGAGTGTGTGTGTTTTGCTTCTGTATATGTGTGTACAGTATGTGTCTGTGCATCCATCTGCACTGTTTAGGCCAGCAGAGTCCTTTCAGAATAGACGCTGTATGTTCCAATTGTTGTCATGGAGCCCGTTTGCAAGTTTTTTTCTAGCCTCCCTCCTGCTACAGTGCATGTCTCTTTCTCCCTTTCTCTTGCATCCCTCTCCTTCCATATGTGTCTTTCTCTCTCTCTATCACCTTCAGTGGCTCCCCAGGGCAGCCTGTTAAATGCTGCAATCTGTCTCTGTCTTCCATCCTTACCCTCCCTCCCTCCCTCCCTCCCTCTTTTTCCTTCCTCTCTGTCTCTCAGGGTTTTCTCCGAGGCTCGGCATTCATGAATCACAACGCTAACTACTACATGTAAAAGAGGGAAATCCCTGACTAAAAGCAGAAAGTGGAGGGGGTGATAAGGACATATCTCAAGGGGGAATTAAAGCCAGCGACTCTTTTGTGATTTAGAGAGAGTATGAGGCAAGGACAAGAGAAGAAGAAGGAGGAGAAGGGTGGAATAAAGGGACAAGCAGATGACATGAGAATTACTATCTGAGGGTATCAGGGTTGGACGGTTGACTTTAATTTGGTGTCAGCCCATTCAGAAAGTTCATTTGTGACACTCCTAGGAACAGAAGCATGATGGTCTAGAGGAAAGTGCTGAAACAGAAGCCTAAAATTAAAAAAAAAAAAGGGTTGCTTTTCTTCATATTAATTTACTCACTGTCCTACAGGAAGCTGCTTTCCTCACTAACACTAATCTGTTGTCACAGAGAAGCTTCACTGGAGCAAAAGGGGGTTAAGTGCCCTTCAAATCTAATAGAGGAAGTGCTGGGGGAAAGCGTTTCTCACATGCCATTTTCAGCAGGGATTTCCCACCAAGTATTTGACACGAATTAACAGTTTTCCCTGTAGTTACCCATTCTCTACCTTTTCTCTCACATTAACTACTAGAAATCCCCCAAGACTTTCAGCAAGCTTCTTATTCAACGCTTTTCAGATTTTATTTCCAAGAAATGATCCAGCATCTTTGCAAGGGAAACTCTTAATGGAAAACATACTAAACACTCATGTCTATTTTATAAAGTACACTTGTTCAACTGCTCATTAATCCAAATATCTAATCAGTCAATCACATTGAAGCAACAGTGCATTTAGGCATGCAAGGATGATAAAGACAAGGGGCTCTACAGTGGACTGGCCAAAGAGCCCTGGTTGCATCAGGAAGCATTAAAACTGTGCCAGATATGTCAGTTTATCTGCTGTGGCAAGCCCTTGAAAAAAGGGAGCAACCAAATGAAGACATGGTGAAGAAAATATCTTCTTAAGTTCAGACTAATCATCAAAATGGGAGAAAAGATGATGTGGCATGGTTGTCGGTGCAAAGAGAAAATATCCAATAACAAAGCTATGGGTAAAATTGTCTGGTTGATGCCTGGTTGGAGGAGAATGAATACACTGCTTCAAGCTAATAAGAAGGCAACAGTCATTTAAGTAAACAGTAATTACAATTCAGGTATGTACAAAAGCATTTCTGAACAGACAACTTGTCCAACCTTGAAGCAGAAGACCACACCGGTTGCCACTGCTGTTACCTATAACCGGAGGACTAGATAAATGTTTCCTGGTCTGAAAAGTCTGCTGCAATATTTAGATGGAGGGACAGAATTTCAGTTTGCTATTCATGGTGTAATGTGTGGGGGGATATTTTAGGCTCCTTAGCACCAATTTAGCATCATTTAAACACCACAGCCTCTCTCTTTCTGATCACATCTTCTATTGACTGCTTCCAAGAGGACAACACACGTCACATGCCACAAAGTTTAAATCATTTCAAAGTTTTTTTTGGAACATTACAGTGAGTTCATTGTACTCACGTGGCCTCCACAGTCACTTGATCTCAGTCCAATAGAGCACCTTTGGGATGCGCTGAAACAGGAGATTCACACTGTGGATGTGCAGCCGACAAATCTGCAGCATCTATGTGAAGCTGTCACGTCAACGCAGACCGAAATCGATGTTTCTGGCACCTTGTTGAATCTACACTATGAAAAATTAAAGCAGATCTGAAGCAAAAATGAGGACAAACGCAGTAACTAATAAAGTGGTAAGTGACTGTACTTTTCAGTGTGCGTCCAAGGAAAATCTTTCATTGTCTATTTTAAGCTTTATTTAAGAGGCCAACAGAAGAGGCCAAGTATTTTGTAGTTAATTAAATCGTTCATCATCCATTTCGTCAAATTTGTAAGCTCTTGATTTACATCATGGGCCTGAAAAGCAATGGTTCCTTTCATTGCATAAACTTGAGACTACATAATAATGAGTGCAAGCTGAGGCTTTGAAAAGAAACAAAAAATCATATGGTAACAAGTGCCAAGTTAACTGCAACAACCTCTGGTTTGTGGCTTATGACTGCAACTCGCTGCGGCATGTGGGCGATCGTGGCTCAAAGAGTTGGCAGTTTGTCTTGTAATCGGAAGGTTGCCGGTTTGAGCCCCGGCTCCGATAGTCTCGGTTGTTGTGTCCTTGGGCAAGATACTTCCCCCGTTTCCTACTAGTGGTGGTCAGAGGGCCCGGTGGCGCCAGTGTCCGGCAGCCTCGCCTCTGTCAGTGCGCCCCAGAGCAGCTGTGGCTACAATGTAGCTTGCCATCACCAGTGTGTGAATGTGTGTTCGAATGGGTGGATGACTGAAGTATAAAGCGCTTAGGGACTAGTAAAGCGCTTTATAAATACAGGCCATTTACTATTTTAGGGCAAACTTTTATATGCTTTTTTTGCTGTCTAAGCATTTTTCAGTTTTTTGGTAAAACGTCTAAAGTTCTTGAGTCAAAGACAGCTTGACCTCTTTTTGGTTCTCAAAGATGTTTTACCACTCACGTAGATTGCTTCTTCAATTCTGAAGATGAAACAGAACCCAAACCTCCAAGAACTTAATAGAGGTCCACTTGCCGTTGACTCAAGCATTTTATATTACCATGACCTGGATGACTAAAAACACCTACTCTGATACAATTTGGTAACTACTTATCACATCAGCTACTGTTGTTATGAATAGAATAAGTGATTTGTTGTGGCAAAATATTTTTTTTTTACCAGCTAACAAGTTCTTAAAGTACTCGTTTAGTTCATATTAAAGTCAACTTTAACTTAAGATCTGTCAAATTATGTCTTTATGTCTCACATTCTCAGTTTAGGTGTTACTACAGTGTCTCCTCGTGTAAGTTTCTCTGTTTCTCATACTTGAATTTCTCTGTCATTTATGAGTTTCTCCGTCCCATTTAGCTGCAGTTAGAAGACTAAATACCTCTTAAAACTGAGTGCCTTATGAAAGAAAAGAATGGGAATTTGAGGCGATCAAAATGAGCTAATAAAGATATATTCTGATTTTCTTAACAGGTCCATCATGCTCTAACTCTAATTAGGTTTTAACCATTTTAATGTCTTTATTCAAACAGCTTGGCACATCCTGCCAGACGTACACAGGGAAAAAAAAAAGCCATGACAGCATTGGCTCAATCGGTTAAAAAAAGGTTCAAACCATTTCGTGACCTTTCCTCCAACCATTTATTCACGCTATTACTTTCATTCGTAATCGCAACTACCTTATTCCTATCATTTGTCACCCACATTTTGTCATTTTATCTTTTGCTTTTTTTTCCTGGGTGCATTCTCTCTCAAACCTTTGACTTTTAGTTTTCATAGTCAGATTTTCAAGGCCAGATTGAGTCCTTGTCGCTTTCTCTCGCTCAGCTTATCAAACACACAGTTAGGAAGAGATTCTTTCTGCATAAAAGCCAGTTTCAGTGCCGCCCTCACTAAAAGCTCCTGCACTTCACTTCACTGTGCAATGTGTGTTAATGCTGAACATACAGCCTTTCCCTCTCTCTGCAGTGTTTCACCCTCTTGCTGCAGAACCACTCATATCTCTGCAGTCTCTCCCTCATTTTGCCTTTTTATGTTTCCCCTTCGCCTTTTTTTTGTTTCAGTGCCTTGTTCTTTTCTTTCTGTTTCACTTTTGTTCTTTGGGTTTTGTAGTTTATTGTATTGCTGATGTTTCACCATTATTGCAGTGATGCTGTACTGTGTAGCGGCTTTAAATGGGCTTTTTTCTCCCTGTAAAATGGAGCAAAATAAGTTGAAGAAGGCATCGTATGTCGGTGTTTTGGACCACAGGCTTGACATTTTGATCACTGACAGGTGAAGTAAATTACACTGATTATCTCTTCATCATTGCGCCTGTTAGTGGGTGGGGTAGATTAGGGAGCAAGCAAACATTTTGTCCTCACAGTTGATGAGTTAGAACCAGGAAAAATGGGCAAGCAAAAGGATTTGAGTGAGTTGACCAAGGCTCAAATTGCTAGACGACTGGATCAGAGCATCTCCAAAAGTGCAGGTCTTGTGGACTGTTCCCAGTCTGCCCTGGTCATTATTGATGTATCGATAACAGTGGTGAACCAGCAACAGGGTAACGGGCTAAGGCTCACTGATGCAAGTGGGACCGAAGGCTGGCCCATGTTGTCCGATCTACTGTAGCTCAGATTATTGAAAAACACTAATGTTTTTTAACAGTGCATCACAGTTTGTTGCATATATAGCTGCATAGTTGCAGACCAGTCAGGGGTGCCCGTACCGACCCCTGTCTACTGCTGGAAGCCCCAACAATATGAGCATTAGAACTGGACCACGGAGCCACGGAAGAAGCTTGCCTGATCTGATGAGTCATGCTGTCTTTTGCATCACGTGGATGGCCGATAACAGGATGCACTACAGAAAGAAGGCAAGCTGGCAGAGGGAGTGTGAAGCTTTGGGTGATGTTCTGCTTGGTACCCTTGGGTCCTGCCATCCATGTGGATATGACTTTGACATGCACTGCCTACCAAAGCATTGTTACGGGGCATGTACATCCTCATGGAAACAGTACTCCCTGATGGCTGTGGACTCTTTCAACAAAAAAATACACCCTGCTACAAGGCAACACTGGTTCAAGAATGTTTTGAGGAACATGAGGAGCTTGAGGTGTTGACTTGGCTTCCAAATTCTTCAGTTCTCAGTTCAATCAAGCACCTGTGGGATGTGTTGGACAAACAAGACTCATAAATAAAGGTCCCACCTCGTAACTTCCAGCGTTGGGACCTCTGTAAAGGATCTGTTACTAACATCGTGATGCTTGATACCACAGTGTCCCTATGGGTCAGGGGCTCAACACAGTGTTAGGCAGGTGGTCACAATGTTATGCCTGATCTGTGGATTTATGTTATTGAAATGTATTAGCTTTATAAAGAAATGCAACAGTGTTTTATTGATAGTGTTTTATTACACTGAGCACCTTTTTAACTAGAAGTGCCTTCTTTTCACATGTACATTCATACGCTGCTTTACTTTATGCTTTTAAGAGCTTATTACCAATCATGCACACACACAAACAGGGATGAATGCAGTGGGGGCAATGCCTCGCCTGCGTACACTTTGGCACACAGACTGGACAAACTACTTTACCTCCTGAGTCAGAGCCGCCCCCGTGGACACTCTGTTCTCAATAATATAAAAGATCAGTGGCTTGTAACTGGCAGTAAGCACAGCAAAACTAAAGGATTTCACATGTAAACTCCGGACAGAATCGGGTTATCTTATTTTCCACAGTTGTCTTACAACATGCTGGAAATAATCAGTGTACACTAGTAGAGCATTGGTGACTTATATGCACTTTGCAGCCCCGCTCTGTAACTTTACGTGGTCTGAAACTTTGTGGCTGAGTTACTGTGATGCATCCACTTCACAATAATATCACTTGTAGCTGATTGTGGAATATTTAGGAGGGAGGCAAGTTTACAGAACTTACATGATTCTCGATACCAAATGATGAATGATCATTCATGAAAAAATATTTTTAAAAAGTGATGGTGGCAAATCATTTATCGACAATGTTAACACTATATTTTGTTGATAGCACACTGACTGAAATGTTAGGATGGTTACTTTTGTTACACTTACATCACATTAGCATATAGCTTTTAGCTGCTTTGCTAAATTGGAGGTATATCCTCCCTATAGACATTTCTATTTCATAATTCTAATATTTTCTAGCTGACTCCCTTTCTGATCTAATGACTTGAAGCAGAGCTATTGCAATAGCTGCACTAGTTGCACACGTAGTTTTTCATAAGCTTGTTGGATTCCTTATTCTTATGCTTGGAGCCGTATCCTGCCCCCTTCTGGCTTGGAAAAATAACCACCTTGTTACATTCACTTCTTACCAACAACAACAGTACCAACAAAACCCAAGTAAAGCTACTGTTGTGTTTTCAAAATTTTAATATAGTATGGTAAGTATCAATTCTAGCGACATAGTTAAGACAGCTACAGTTATAATACCACGCTCAGTTCTTTAGAGCTACCTATTGTTTCACAGATGTTTGTAAAGTAATATAGAGCAGAGTGATGTGCAGAAATGGTCAGAGCTACAGTGCATGTGTCACAATAAAATAACTGACCAACAGGGGAAAATAAGATGGTCGTGTTGAGTTATGCTGATGACATTTCTTGTTTGGCTAAGACGCACTCACAGTACTACTCTGTAGAGTCAGTTCTGTCTATTACAGACTGTTTTCTGAACTGGGTTCACTTGAATTTAATACCTGTAATATAACATTTGCTTGCACTAGCTCACCTTCCTACTGGAGGAAGTAATATTGTTATGTTAAAGTAACCGTGAATGCTTAATAAATGTTTTAGACCACATGTAATAAAAATATACATAAATAACTGTAATTTTACATCTTAGTATTTAAAAAGTGTTTTACTATTTTTCCAGGCTTTGTAAAACAGTGAATTTTAAAATTCATGGATAACAACAACAAATATATTTTAGCAATAAAAATATATTTTTTATTGAGAGCTATTGTGTACTAGTGAATTAACCATAATAGAAACATAAAAAAATATTTTAATAATTACAGAATATAATTAAATCTTACATTGCGAGGTGGTCTGATAAATTTGCCAAGCACTGTAACTAAGACATACTACTGCGTTTGTTATGGGATT
Source organism: Hemichromis elongatus (assembly GCA_015108515.1). Lineage (NCBI taxonomy): Eukaryota > Metazoa > Chordata > Actinopteri > Cichliformes > Cichlidae > Hemichromis > Hemichromis elongatus. The sequence goes on along the minus strand of VUQR01018896.1, from coordinate 46,198 downwards.
TCACTTTTTATACCTTTAAAATGGAAAAACCTTTGGTATAAAATGTGATTATATTCCCAGACACATTCACTGTTTTCATGCATTTGTTTTCTTGGTCTGTAACATCCCCGTCTCTACTGCTGCCTCCTTGCCTGTCATTTGAATTTCTTCCCTCCAATGCTTTGTCGCTCCTCTTTTGCCTTACCCTCTCGCTCTTTTTCCTTTTCCTAATTCCTCTATGTCTCTCATCCCTTTGCCTCTCTCTCACCAAAGACACCAGGCACATACTGTATACACCCGCGGTGTCTGGACATTTTGCACAGCTTTCTTCAGAGTCTGGCTTTGACCCCGGGTTGGCTGTTGACGGCTTTTTACGCGTCATGCTTGCACACTGTACAGGCACGGAAGAACTCCCACACAAATCAACACACAGCACACGCATACGCTCATGCGTGCTTGAAGACATGGCAGGAGACTGAGTTATTGGCGGGGCCGGAGTGACATGCCCCGCTTCACCAACTCATTCACGCTCTGCCGAAGAATGTGTTATGCACGGGCCATTTGTTACGTGGATCATAAAGTGCAATAAGGACAGAGTTAAGCAGCAACAGACACATACACACTCAAACTCAGGCACAGGCATGGACTTAATGTTTTTGTTCTTTGTCAGAAAAGGCATTGCATAATCTCAAAATCTGTCTAAATCTCTCCCCCCTTTCTCTTTGGCCACGTCCTCCTCTGTCACTTTCCCCAACTCGCTGTTTCCTGACGGTGAGTAAGCTTTAAGGACACGATGAGAGAGACTGAAAAATGAGCGAGATGCAAAAAGGGAGGACAGAAAGAGAAGTATGTCAGAGAAGTGTGACGACTATTAACAAGGGAAAACAGGGGAAAAAAAGCGTGACAGTTAAATAACTGGGGTCATTCCAGATTGTGCTTCATAAGAAAAACAAAAACCATCCAGCACCACAGCTCAGCAAAGAAGCAAAAAATACCCAAATAGTGAAAACAAGAAGGAGAGGGAAGCGAGGCAGACGGCTGCAAAACAAATTGGATTTTAGCGACACAAAACAGAATGAGATGCATCTGCCTCTGCATCCGCGCTACTTTTGCTGAGCGCCCAAACGAGGCGAACGTGCCGTGTGACAAGCTGCTGAATGTGCACGCATGTGCACGCGCTCATTCAGCTTCCTCTTTTCTGCTCTCTGCACAGTGAATGTGTCATTTTGAAGCCTTCAGTCATTTAAAGAGCGCAGAGAAAACTTCATGCCATCTTCTGCTTTTCATCTCAGTGTGCCAGGAAATGCTCCTGAGCAACGAATATAGGATTATCACGCTGTGCAGTTTGGCAGAATGTCTTACACTGCAGATTTTCTTTCTATGTGAATAAAATAAAGACCGACCGACGATTCCTTTATTACTCAAAACACTTAAAGTGGAACCTAAAATCAGTTGCTTCACTGTCCCGTAGTTTAGCTTGTATTAGTGTACTTTTACTGCTTTAAAGTACATGTGCAATGCATACATGTATAGCATAAAACGCTTAAAGTGTTCTCTTTCCTCTACAGCTGGCATCCACCAACTCTGCTAACAGCAGTCAGACAACTGCAGCTGACAACAAAGGTAGGTCTTAGTTTTGTCTGGTTTAACATTTTTTGTTTTATATAAAATTCAGGATGTATTTTTTTGATCTCCAACACTTACATCTTACTGTATACATTGCATTCAGCATATTCAGTTCACTTTTCTCTGTGCAAAGTCAAAAAAAAAATGTAACCAAGGGCACTTTATGTGGTAAAGAGTTTAAAACAGAAAGAAAAAAAAAACACTTTGCGGCGGTTCAGAGGAAGAACTTGCGACTTTAACAGGAAGAAACCCTCATTTCAGACTCAGGGAGGTGCGGCCATCTGCTGCTACCAGTCGGGTGTATAAGGAGAACGATAAGAGAAAGAAGAAGAACAGAAATAAGCACAAACCAAACCATAGAGAACACACAAAGTTATTGCTGTGCAGTAGTGGCATGTCAAGAATCAGTGGGGAGTGAAAAGAAAAAAGATGAGACTAGAGATATCTTCTTAATGGTTACTTAATTTAAGCACAACTGTAAGCTGGTAACTTCCTCCTACAGCCACCTAATGGTAACTGGTTTTGTGCACCCCCACCCCCTACTTTGGTGTTCTCAGTTTTAACATCTCTTATATTAACATAGCAAACATTTTTCGCGCCATTCACTGAGTCGTTCAGGGAGTCAGAGGCCAAAGGGGGTGGGGGAATTCCCGTTCATGACAGTCATTTTGACAGAACACCACAGATGTAATAAGGTTGAATAAAACACTCAAAGTTCAATGAAAGTTGGTGCTCATCACTTTTATATGTTCAAGTGCCTACTGTGGAGGATGTCATAAGTCTCCGAGGCAATCGGATGTAAAACAGAATATTTATGAGTTTTGTAATTTGTAAATTGGTCAGATTTGACCCGAACACGACAGGAAGGTTTAGAGTAAAGAGGGTCTCTGTCTCCCGAATCCACACTGGGAGCTGATTTCACAGGAGAAGAGCCTGTTGTGCCAGCTCCACCTTCCAGTCTTTCTTATTTCTTAAAGAAGTAAGCCTGTTGTACTGGGACAACATGGTGTCGGTGAGGCCTGATCATTAAGGATGCTTAATGATAGTTCACTATATGAGTAATGATATATATTGTATATATTGGAGTGTGTGAGTTAAAGGACATACTCTGGTCAAAACATACCCAGAGGTTCCTTGAAATAATGATCTACGGATTTTTTTGGACACAATATTTCTGAGGACTTTAAAGTCAAATGCAATGACTTCAGTGTCATATGGATCAGCAGATTTTTGCTCTTCTCCTAAGTGCTGTCAGATTTGGCACCTCTTCAGAACCTACTGTGGCAGTTTTGTTCATTAGATGTTTAATAGCTTTTTCGAGAGAGATTTAAAAAGAGGTTCAGACAGTGATTAGGCTGGTTTGGGCTCACCACTGCCTGTTAAAGTAAGAGAAAACTCATAAAGACTGCTGAGAAAGAAACATAGATATCTTCTTTTCTGCGGTTAATGTGCGAATTTAACATTCCCGTCACTCTGGAGTTATGAAATTGTCGATAAAATCAAAAGCATTATTAAATATAGTGATAAAGTCGCTAACTGGCTATGTGTGTACCTGTAGCTCTTTCACAACCTTTTTTTCCTGCTCTTCCTTCCTTTTCCTTCTTTGATCTTCCATATTATTAGAAAACTGGCATTTTTTCTATGGATGGATCAGACTGCTAATTTTCCATGAGCTAAGCAACCAGGGGGCAAGGACGAAATCTGGCAGGAATCAGCAGTGCGTCAAGCAAGAAAAAAAAAAAAGTTGGCTGCAGTTTAACTTTTGTCCAACGTTGCTCATCAATAACTAATTCCAGCACTGGAAAATGCACAATCAATCACATTTGCGCCAACAAAACCTGAGATCAGCTTCTGTTCCCTCCATCATGTCGCTGAGTCTTTCTCTTCTATCCTATAAAATATTCCATAATATCAAATCGGGTGACCTAGACTTTCCATTTTTCCTCGCTGTGCTTCTCTCTCATATTTCCCTGCTATTCTAATCTCTCTGCATTCTCTCTTTTTGAATGCGTCTAAATTTAATCTCACATAAGGGTTTTCCATTCTACCCCCGAGGCGAGGTTGACCAGCTGTAATGAATATAGTATCTTGTAGCTAACACAGATATACAGTATGGCGCAAATGTAAAGATGATGTAGATGCCCCAAGGCTACTCATGGTGCTCTGATTCATACTTAATCAGACACACAGAGGTGCAGCAGGGGAAGGTATAAGCTTATATAAAGTCTGTAGTCACGCTGCACAGTGGAGTTTAACCCAGTTCAGTTTTTTTTTCCCTTTTGTTGCATCATTATGTCTCTGTACACGATGAAGGTGGCATGATCTCTATTTTTGGTAAAATGATGGATATGTTGTAACACTTTTTCTTTTAACTTCTTCACTTGATGTCAAACAGCCCGTTCTAAAATGTTGCTGAAGCTGCTTGAAGCCACCAGACACTACTGAGAGAAACGCTAATTTTACCTCGCAGAACAGTGTGGTTGCTGTTCTGAAGCTGTGCGACGTTGGTGTGGTAGCTTGCATCGACTAATGTGTTCACACACCAAAGTCGCAAACTAAATGAAGCAGGCGGCGTTAACCAGTGGGTGGCGCGCACTGTGACGTAAAATGACAGCTGTTGTCAGGAGTCTGGTGGCTTCGATGAGACTAACAGGAAGGCTTCAGAGAAAAGACAGAAAGGGGTTTCTGACAGAACATGAAGCAGTGGAAGCACTTCAAACATGGCATACACTCAAGCTGGATTTGGCTGATTTACGTTTTTCTGCTGATCGTGTTGACAATTTCAGTGTGAAGTTAGCAGCGCAAAAACAGCGTAGGCACTTTTTAGCCCTTTCATATTGGCAACATCTCTGGCTCTGTTCTTTCATCCCATCTCCCTCCCCTCACCCCCAATTGGTCACAGCAGATGGCTGTCCCGTCCTGAGCCTGGTAGTTCAGGGGGCTTCTTCCTTTTAAAAGGGAGTTTTTCTTTCCTACTGTCACCAAATGTTTGCTCACAGGAGGGTCATGTGATTGTTTGGCTTTTCTTTCTATTATTGTAAGGTGTTTACATTTCAGTATAAAGTGCCTTGAGGAAACAATTATGAGATTTGGTGCTATATGAATAACGTTGAATTGAATTGAATTGAAATTCAACATAGCAAGTAGGAAATTTGTACGTGGCTGGTTAAGATAGGGGCAGTTTAGTGGAACGTGACTTCATCTTAAAAGCTTTTAATATACAAGCCTGTTATTCTTTACTATAATCAGTTTAAGTGTAGACTGTGTTTGAAGGGCTTCTACCTCTTAAGTTTGTATCAGCCCTTCTACAGGGGCCATGTACTAGGAAGCACAATATACCATTTCTGCTATCTGGCTTCATTCATCATAACATTAACAACTGGGCTAACCAGTCATACAAATGTGGTTATCTACTTGATAAGTTAGTCCAGGGTGTATTAGTCTAGCTAGCTGTAGAATTTTGCACATTTAATGTCAAGAAGGCAAGCTGGCAAAAATGTTATTAAGTTATTATTCCATAAAATACATTTTTAGATGTGCGTAACACTGTGGCAGCAAGCAGAGAATAAAAATAAGTTCAAATGCAGCAGTGTACCCCAGTAAGAGATGAGCTTCATTTGTAATACGTTCTGAGCTAAATCTGAAGTTACTCGCATTAGCTTCATTCCTGCTTCGTAGTCTTTCAGCCTTTAGTTTTATATGTAACATCAAAGATACACCGCTCCAGAGTCTGTACTGCAAAGCAGGACTTTGTCTTATCCAGGTAGCTTCAGGGTTAACCCTGTGTTCTCTGTACCACAATGGTGTTTTTCTTCTTACTGGTGTAGAAGTGGTGCATCTATGGTAATTGGTTCTGCAAACCTGTGAATCCAAATTAGAGATAATCACCGCCCACTGAGCAGTCAGTCCATTCCTGGAAGACCACTGTGCACAGATTGTAGTGATTATTGTCTTATAATAATGTATATTAATAAAACAACTTTAATCCTTATTTGTTTGTTGTTCCCTTTTTGTAAAAACTGAATTTTATTGTTCTATAAGTTTGAATAGAAGATCCTAAAACTAGACCCCTGTCTGGACTTATATTGAATTAGCACATAGACTAAGCCCACATTTGAATTTAATATTTCTTTTTTTTCCCATTTTTTTTTTCGCACCACAAAAAAAAATTAAAAAAATTAAACATTACTTTAATGAACTACTTGATATAACAGCAAATTCTCCTTTGCCTTAATGATACAGCTGGGATAAAAATAAGTCTTTTAACCTACAGTTGGCATTTTGGCCACCTGTGCTTAATGGCCTCAAATAGGCTAAACTTTAGTAATACAGTAGCTCTTTTCCAGTTTGACAAAACAAAATGTTTAAAGCGCACACACTGAATTACTGTACACAGCTTCTCCCTCATACAACCTGTTGCCATATCTGCAGCAGCTGTGTTGCTTTCACCCTGTATTGTGTGTTTAACCTCTTCATATTTCTATCCACAGTATAGTTTTAGCTTCATCTATAAAATTAACTGCTCTTTTGCCAGTACACGTATCAATGTTGTGATTGGTCAGGTGCTGCCACCCCTGTCATGTTAATGCACTGAGGAAACCCTGGGTTAAGTTATCAAGTTGCCAACCAGCCTTGTGTGACCCCTGTTTGCCATCATTAGAGTAAATGAATCCAGGTAAGTGATAGGCATGCTGAACAGACAGTCCCAAAGGAGGGACACAAAAATAGGAAGTAAAATAAGATAAATGAGAAAAAGACAAATAACTAAGACAGAGACATGGAGACTAATAATGACCTGGAGGTTTAATAGAAACTACAGGATCATAACACAGGTCAAAGTTTAGAACGTTTTCATGATAGTTTAAAATAACATCTTCCTTCAAGTTGAGATGCTGATTGATGCCGATGACGTCCTGTAATCTGCTATTTGACGCCTGAAAGCAGGAGAAGACAGTTGTTCTACATTTTAAACTTTTTTTTTTTTATCTGGTAGCAGCTTCTGGTTTTAAATTTCCCCAGATTACTGTCATTTCATTTAAAACCAGAAGCTGACAAGCAATTAACTTCCAGGTGGCATTTCCAGGATTTGTTGACTGTGAGAGGATTTTTCCCTCACATGAATAACAACCGTTTAATGTCACTGAAAACCATTTGGTCCTTAAGCCCTGCAAACACGAGGACTGCTCAGTCTCAGAGTGTACCAATCAGTCTCTGCCGACAAAGTCATTTAATAGGCGACTGGACATGTTGTATGCTACGGTCTTTTTTAATGGGGAATGAGCTATTCTTTGTGTCAGAAAAATAACAGCGACATTATTGGTTTCACATCATGTTCCTAGGTTTTTAATAAGCACTGTATTTTAGGAGATTTTCTACTCCACTAGGCCTCTCTGCTGGATGTGCTGTTTGTTCATCCGCTCGCTGCAGATCAGGCCAACGTGCAGTGCAGTTTATAGAGCACATTTTCAGTCTTTGTTGTCGCTTTTCTCTTCTGTGATAGAAGGTTTTGGAGCATTGTGTGATAATAGGCACTTTACTTCTCTGAAATCACTCCCTTTATCTCCTCTAGAGCCTTTAATTTCTCCATTTACTATACAATCAAAGCGCTGCCAAGAAAGTCCATGTAATAAACAGGTAGTTCCTGACCAGTCTTTCTGCTTATTATTAACTCCTACCCTCTGACTTCTAACCCTCTCCAGAGAAGGCATCGGCAGCGAAGCCTCAGGAGCAGGAGGAGGAGATCGACATTGACCTGGAGGCACCGGAGACAGAGAAGGCAGCACTCGCCATCCAGAACCAGTTCAGGCGCTTCCAGAAGAAAAAGAAGTAGAGTGACTCATCACAGAAAAGAAAGAAAGAAAGAAAAACAAACAAAAAAAAAAATCTTTCCACAGATATACAAAATTACAGTCAATGATTGAGAACGGGTGGGCGGTTGGGTGGGGGGGTTCGGGCAGGGGTTGAAATTGTTCTGGATTTATTGTCATATTATGCAAAGTGTCATTAAACACCTTTTTGCATGATAGATTGGCCGGCTTTGAGAGGGGAAAGAAAGGGGAAGGGGGAAAAAATGGGGGGGTGTTTGGAATTTATAATCTAGCATGACGAAATACTGTAACCTCCCGTCACCACATTAACCTTTGCAAATGTCCCTACATGCCACCTGTTTGTCCCTCGATGCTCCCAAACATGCAAACCTCCCCCGCCACCAGGCTCTTTACCCTCCCCGTCCTGCAGCCCAGTACACGGAGACACAAACAGGCAAACTGACTGCTGACTGACAGAATAAGCACACATCCTTCAACACTGGCGAGACAGGAATGCACAAACACAAGGGAAGCACACTCTCTAGTTTCCAGGTCCTTTTCTTTCCACCTCCTTTGCCGTCACAGGGCTTTTATTCCTTTCGCTGCGTCTCTCTCAGCGAGGATGAAAATAACACCGAGTAACTGGCTCAGGTGTAAAATCACCTCTGGATCGCCTCTTGTGTAGCCCAGATATTGAATAACAAGTCTGATCTCAAAGGTGACTGAGGTGGTGGTCATGGAAACAAGGCCACTAACTCAGTCAGTTAGAGGCAGTCTGCTGCAGGCGAGATCAATATGTGATGGAGAGCTGGCACGCTGCTTGATAATACGAGTCGCTAATACCCCCTCGCACACCGCTAATGAGTGGCATTCATGAAAGTTTAGGGGACTACAATTTCAGCTTTTGACAGTCTCCAAGTGAAATATGATGCGGTCAAATGTCATCGAGCACTGCACCGCCGGTGGAAATGATTTCAAATATTCATACATGCTCATTAAAAAAAGGAATCATGTCACTTGAAATTAAGCTTGCAGCTAACGTCACAATTTGTCCCTCGTTTATTGAGTCCGAGAACAAAAAGCAAAGAGAAACAAGGCTTATTGTAACGGCTTTAATTTAAATAAAGGTCTAAGGTCATACTTTTTCTCACATCTTAGTTCGTTTGAAGGTTTTCTTTTGCGGTGTTAGCTAAAACCTAGCTAGCTTGCTAAATACAACAGTATTTTAAAATTTGTAGATTTAAATAAAAGATTAGTAGAGTTCAGCCTTAAAGGCTCACTTTTAGTGTAGTTCACTTCTTTTAAAGCCTGATAAATGTTTAAACTATGCACTCAATAGGCCTAGATAAACTCCTAAATCTTCAAATAGATGTTATTTTTGCTAGGCCGTTTTACATGTAAAGCTTTAAAACTGACGCGTAAAGGAAATAGTTAAGGACTAAAAATAACAATTTTGAGGACATTAAGTCCCGACCACCACATTTATACTCTTTAAAATGATCACTCTCCATCCACCAAGGAAGGCTAGATGCACTTTATAAATCTCTGAAAATATTGTAAGAAGTGACTGAATCGATTAAAAAAAGTATAAATCGTTATTGTTGTCATCACCAGAGATTTAGTGTCTTTGAACAGCCAAGAATTTTCTGAACGCCAGAAGGTCAGAAACCGGTCGTGTGTCACTCAACTGGAAAGACGTTCGCTCATCTATACAACAAGCATCGTGTTGCTGTCACATTCACAGCATTTAAGGAGTTTGTCTCCGCCCGGGAGCTTTCAACCATGCTAAGTGTTGGGTTACTAAGTCTCCCTTAGTAACCTAAACCTCTCACCTTTAGATCAGACACACTGCAGCTACTGGGCAGAGATGGAAAGAAAGATGCCAAACAAGAGAGAGAAAACAAACACAGATATGGCGATTATATAAGCACACTGTGCAAATGTATCAGTCCTTCAGAATACATGTACAGTTTATGATGTGACACACATATTTATATATATATAATGGGTCAATGCACACATGCACACACACACACACACACACACTCCTGGTTCATCTACGTACCCTCCCCTTTCCTCTTAAATGTATGTAGCACACTGAACTGCTTCTAAAGCCAGACTTTCTCTCCATTGCTATAATAATAATCTCCACTAATTACTAGAATTATTATTGGAATGTAACCTCTTTTCTATTTCTAGCACATTGAGCTGTGCAACCGGCACAAGCTGCTGCGCGCACACTCTCCTCTATCACGGCCTCGCCGTTTTCCTTTCCTGCCCACCGCCTCCAGCAGCGTAAAGGAAATATGTTGATGTCATCACCTGAGTTTGATATCAAACCCCCTTTTTCTCCCCTAACTGGATTTGACACGGTTTTCAAATAATTACCTGACATACATGTAGTAATGCGGATTTAGGTGGATTTGATTTGGCAGGCGTGCTGAATAGACACATCAAGCATCAACGTTGCTTTCACATAATACTGTTCTTTTAAATCTGCTTGGGCATATCCAGTGTAAATGCATTTGCGCTTTACCTGATGGGATTACCCAGTTAAAAATACAGCACAGCCGAGCTTAGTGGACAACACTGGGATTCAGCCTCCTTTATGTGTACCTGTCAGATGTTACCCAGCTGTAGGAAAGAATTTGAGTGGCAGATGTTTGTCTGAAAATATTGCTGTCCAGTATAACCTCTGAGTGCTGGATAAGCTCTGTATTTTCTGTGTAATCTTGTTACTATGTGAGTGATGGCTTCATACATAATGATAGTTTTTTTAGACAAATAGTGAATAATTGAGGGAATTAAAAAAAAAAAAAAAACCTTTTTGGAAGACTCTTAACTGCCCACTGATTATCTGTTACCATCACATGATGGATGGAAACCATTCATTTGATAGCTCCGCTCGCTTTGAGAATGCTGCCCTTGTAAATTTGTAATCTTTCTAATAGGAAGGAGAAAATCTGCCGAATTTCTTTAAGTTACGCTACCTCGCTTGGCCATTACACTGCTGCTGACACATGTTCCTGTCAAATAATTTCATGCATTTTACCCACTAAAAACAATTCCCAACAACTCAATTAAAAACAAGCTGTTTAAAATGACCAGTTTCCACTGAAATGATCGAATCGGAAATTTTTAGACTACACTGTAAAATCCAGATTCACTGATCCAAAATTCTCCCAGTGAGGTGAAAACTACGGAAACACGTGTCGTGAAATTGTGCTGTAATAATAAAGAGTGGATATTTATACTTGGAGGCCATTTACATCATCATAACCTAATACTAACCATAACGAGACATATAAAAAGGAAATAAAGCTGTGACTTTGTGCGTAAAGTGTTTATGTTGAACATTTTAAAACGCAAATGGTACTAATGCCACATGGTAGTTAAGCCTGGTATGCAATGTTGTTGAAGTAGCCAAATTTGACAACTTACCATGAAATCCTTTAGTTGTTTTCCTTTTCTTTCTCATGTCTTGCTTTTAAAAGCAAAGTTGAAACGTTCAGCTCCAGCTGCCTAAAAACAGCCTCAGTAAGCTTTTCCTTTATTTCTGAGGAAGACAATCTGCAATCTAGGCGAGGCTCCCAGCTGGTGGCGCAGCTTGAAGTGTAATGTTCCCAGTGCTAAATTATTTGAATTCATGCGAATACGGATTCACAGAAAATATGCATTCTTTGTATGTAGCTGCATGAAGATCATGCCACGTCAACTATCAGTATAAGTTGAAGTCTGATACATATGAATTGTATACGCATAATGGTAACACACGTAACTTTCCTTACAGTCATATATAAAGAAAACTAACATAAGAATAAGTGATGATAACCTTGTGACGCATGCTTATGTCTACATATAAAGGCTTTTTGGATTGTCACTGTAGGAGCTGTTGAGGGGCCAGATGTAACTGAAAACAGAGTCTGGAGGCTGTAAATAGCTACCTGTCAGAAACTAAAGAACCTTAATGTTGCTTGGCAACAGACTCAATTCAAGAAAGCAAGACTAAAGTGGTCATTTCAATGTGAAATGTGACTTGAGATAAGCCCTGTGGATTTGAGGCTGTGAGACAGAGGTGACACGTGACACAAAGGTTGCGGGTTTGACCATCCTGGGAGTTAACGGTCACGCGTCCTTTGGCCTCGAGCAACATCTGTTCTTTTACGTGCACGAGCCCAAACGGCTCGACTCTAGGCATAAAAGTTTCATGGGGGAGAAAAAGGAGTTTGATACAAATTCAGCTTAACAAGTAAAGTTGATAAAGCCATTGAAGTTGCAGTTCTCTGTGATCGGTCATGAGTTTGCATGTTGTCAGATCTTAAATGCAGTTCCATTCTTTCTATGTATGACTTTTTCCATCAATCAGGCAGGGATCGCTATTTTCTGTTTTCTTTCATTGCAATATCACAAACGCCAGAACCTTTACTAATCCAATAACCTGCTCTTTATTAAACTATTATTAAACTGTTATTAAGCCATTTGTGTGGATGCACTTTGCTTACTACAGTTATTACATGACTGATGCTGCTATGTTGATTTCAGCGCGTTGCTCAAAGTGTGGCTACATGCATCAACAGGATGCTTCAGGTCAGATTCGTCACTCATATCAAATCTCATAGTTTTTTGTTGGATTTTTTTTCCATCATCCAAACCAGTGTTCTGGCTAGATATTTACCTCCTCCTTGCACGCATAGCATATGTAAAGACACTGGCTTTTCTCCCTTTCTTTATTTCTTTCTTCGTCAATGCTGTGTTTTTCGCTTTGCTTTGTTAGCCTGACCTCATTTCACTTTCCCCGAAGGCAACCGAATGCGGGGCTCGGCGAGCACAGCTTGCTCGCTGTGAATGAGGGAAGATGCGTGGAATAAAACGCTCATCTCACTGCTGTGATTGCGAATGGAGCAAAGCTGCATATAGTTTGGCTTAAGAGAAGTCCCCACATTCTCCTTAAAAACCCTTTCTGACGTCACGGCAGACAAGAGCTTGGCAAAGAACGGCCAAAGCTTTTGTAAATATCATTCACACCACATTGTCTGTACAGTGTCTCCCTAAATCCATGCTTGCTAACTCAATATTCTCCCCTGCTTGCATCTGTTTATCTATATCCACTTCTTACGCTTGACAAGACTATAATATGCTGAATAGAGAGAAGTAATTGGTGCAGATATTTGGGCTCAGCTTTACAGCCTAGAAACGACATCAAAGCCATACTTTCGAGATCAAAAACACATATTTAGATAATCTCTTCGTGTAGATCCCTTCTTTATGTTATCTGTAGTTGCGTAAAGCAACAGTGAAAGCACCCGAAACGATGAATACATCTAACTGTAAAGAGCGAGCTCCAAAAAAGCATGCTTTCAACAGGCAGTTTGTCCCCAACTATGACGAAAACACGGGAAGTAGGTTTTAAGTTTGTCTTTCAGATGATTGTACGCTCACAACGTGGCACCGAGGCTTTGGCTCACCCTTCACAGCGTGGCCAATCAGTGACCACTGTCCTTTCAGGGAGGCATCTGCCAATCAGGAAGCTCTACAGGGCCCCATTCCACAAATCACAAATATTCTTAATGCATCTTTACTTCTTCTACCATGAAGATTGAGGCTTTATTTATTAAATTATGTTTCTATAACTTATATAGTTGCCTATGTTGTTGTGAACCTCTCCGACTTGTTTTGTTGTGTTTCTTATGTCGAGGCATGTGGAATCCATATTTGTATGTTGTAGACTATGAACTCCCTCTGCGTATTTTGCCATTGCAATCTAAGTTGTGCTGTTGGACTTTCAGAAGTGGTAGCTGAGGTGAGAATGCACATGAACACTCCCTGTATTGTGTTTTCTGCACTAAATAAAATTTGCTGCGTACTGCTTTCAACTCTAACAGCTGTGTAACTGTTTTCTTTTTTTTGTTGCATTTTTTAAACCATGAAACAACAAAGACCCTCAACAAACATGGTTCACACCCTAAAATCACCTCACTGGTCAAAACTTTTCAACGCCAAAAACTCAACCATGCAAGTGTTGTTTCCATGTCGAATTAAGGTCACATTAAAACAGGGGAGTCAAACATAAGACAATCTGGTGAACGGGACAGCTTTGGAAGAGGTGAAGGAGAGCATAAATTTTGTACTTTCAACTGTATTTTCGAAGGTTTTAAAACTTTTCCTGCTCATACAAACCTCCACCATATCCTTTCATTCATTCTTATTATACCAAAGTAATAGATAAGTAATTAATAACAGAAAACTTCTTGTTTTTTTTTTTCCACTACAGAAATTTCTGTTTTATTAGCTTATCTTATATTATCATAGGGCGAGAGGCAGGGCTCACCCAGGACAGGTCGCCAGTCTGTTGCAGGACTAACACATAGACGGGAGACAACTAATCCCACTCACATTCACTCCCCCATTCACACTTATGGGCAATTTAGTGTTTCCAATTAACCTAACCCCACTAGTTGCATGTCTTTGGACTGTGGCAGGAAGCCAGAGTATCCAACATGCAAACTCTAGGCCAAATTGTCTTTCATTTGCTAAAGCAGGATTACTTTGTCATGCAGAAAAATAGAGATGTGCTATTAAAATTGTACTTCTTTTTCTAATACTAACTTATCTCAGGCGGTTAAACTTCTTTATACTGACAGAAAAGGGAGTTTCACTGGTCCAGCCCACCTAAGATCAAAGTGGGCTCTATGTGGCCCACGATGTACAGACATCCTTGAGTTAGACCATCTGTTACAAAAAGTGAGAAATATCGATCAGATTCTTGCAAAAAGAGAAGTAAATGCATTCCAACAATGAAAACACTATGGTTAGTGCATAGTTATGAACAGACATTCACACATTGTCTGCAAGTAGACAAACGTGTATCAGTGGGCTGCGTTATAAATAAATAAACAGGACTTTTAAGCTATTTACACATTTTTACGTAGAAATTATATTTCATTTGTTCCGTGATAAACTTACGATTATCCCTTCTCTGTTTGCCATGTCAGCATCTTAAAATCATGAATGATATTATTGAAATTTAATGTAAAAAAGTATTCTAATCAATAAAATACAGAAGCTTTTGGTTAATGTCTAAAATGTTGGACTTGCTAACTCAACCTTCAAATAAAATCAAATCATTTTAAATTTTGCATCAAAATGTTGTGACAGAAACAAGCTTCTATGAATGCTGTAAATGATCCAGCATCAAAATATTTGCAGGGTAGTAGCCGATTCTGTCAGATACATTTGGGCAGCATGGTAGTGGTACGCACTGTAGCGTCACAGCAAGAAGGTCCTGAGTTCAAGTGTTGTTAAAGTTGTATCCAGTATTTTGAATGTAAAGTCATGCAATTCTAAAAATACACAATATAAATAAAATCATTATAGGCAACAGGAACACTAAAATATATATATATATAAAAAAAAAAAACTGGCAGTATTTGTGTTCTATACAAGACACTACCACACATTTTTACTGTGAGATTACAGAAAGCATTACGCTGTCAAATCTATTTAGCTGTATTTTACTGTAATTTAACAGTGTTTTTATAGCTGTGTCATAAACAGAAGAAGCAACAAAGAAAACAAGAAATCTGTATGTAGAGCTCCAAAAGTGATCTCAGTTGCTTAAAGGAGATCTTTCTGACCCCGTTTCTTTAGGGGATGCCAGTATTGCCACGAGTCTCCCTAGAAGCTAGTTTCAATCCAGTCCCCCTTTGGGTGCTGTTCCAGTTCAAACAGACTCATGGATGACACGACGGAGAATGCATCGCTCATTACTGAACTGGAATTTAGGAATTGGGAGCACTCAATTAAACCCAGGATAAATAGGACTCCGTGTCTTTGAGTATCCCCTTGACACATTTTTTTTTTGTTTGTTTTCCATTAAACATCAAAATAAACACAGGGACAAATTTCACAGCATATTTGTTACTCTACTGATGTGTGTGGGTTAGTGATTTAAGAGTTTCATATCTATCTATCTATCAATCTGGTATGGAGTTCTTTCATCACATATAATTTTCTTTGCTTCCCTCGTGCTATTTCCCTTCTCTCTCTCTGCCTCTTCATGGCCAAGTTATATAATATAAATACACTAAAAATACGCAACAGTAAATAAATAACTGTAGCGTTTAACAAATTTATTAGACCCCCTTTCATAAAACGATAAAATAATTCAAATAAAACTAAAACTTATAATGTTATTTACAAAGCAAATAACAAACTGAATTTACATTCTGGCATTCAAACTATTTTTTTCTGTTCAGTAAATAACTTTAAAATGTTTTTCTCAATCAAAATCTTTTAATGCGCTTTGCTATTTTTTCTGTTTTTTGTGTAACTGTATGGTTTATAGATAACAGCAATAGTTATATTTTAGCATAAAAATGAGATATTTATTAAAGAGCAAATGCTAATGGATTCAGTATTACAGAAAGATAAAAATATATTTTGTAAATTAACTATATATTTTCTTAAGGATGCCTCAAAAGCATATTAACAAAAGCAAACATTACACGTTAAATCAAAGAAGAAAAGAAAAACATTTTGGTTTAGTTAAGAACAAATCATTTTGCACAGGGTGATTTAACACCAAAACTCCTCCAGTAACAGTAAGTACATTTTAGACTTTTCTCAGAAAGGCTCAGAGAAATTAGTGAACTAGGCAGCAGTGATGTTTTAAACAGGTAGAATATATTGCAGAAAAATCAGATTTATATTCATTTCTCTTTGTATAGCAGCATCATCATGACACCAGAGTGCAACACAGATGGCAGACATGTTAATTTCAGGTAAAGGGTTTATACGATCACAGACCAGCACCTCACCATGCAGTCTGCTGAAAGAATGAGTTGTTCAACTGTCTTAGCAGCAGTCACTTTGTGTAATTTCATTGCTTCTAGATATTCTACCATTAACTGTAAGTGGTATTATTGCAAATTGCAACCATTTAGCAGCCACAGCAACTCAGCCACAAAGTGTCACACCAGGTAAAGTGACAGAGTGCGGTCACTGAGTGACTCTCTCCAACACTGTGCTGACTCTGCTCCAGAACCTCCTCTGGCATTAACATCAGCACATGAACCGTCCTCCGTGAGCTTCGTGGTAGAAATTTGCTTGGACGAGCAGCTCCTGCAGTTATTGGTGGCCAAATACAGTGTATGTGTGTATGTGTGTACATGCACCCAAAGGTTACTCTGCATATCATATGCTTTAGTGAACTGAAGACAAAACATGAAAAAAAAAAACAAAGTATCTGGCAAGTAAAAGATTTGTCAAAAAAAGATATCAATAGTGTACAAACTGACTTAAATCCCTACAAATATGTAATTAAAAGCATCAAGCAAGAAATCCAATGATTGTGTCTTTTTGTTACGCAATTTTTAAAAATTTTTTTTTTTTAGAACTGGGGACTTTAACTAAACCCACATATAAACAAATGTTAATAAACTCAGTAGTAATTCCATCTGTTGTTGTGGTGTTTGTTCCCATCAATTCTTCATTGAGTTTTGACACCTCTTCAGCCACTTCAAGATCAATTTTTGCAATCAATTTCCCATCTTCACTCAAGTATGCAAAAGCTTTGAAACTGGCTGTAGGTGTGGATGTGAGCATGAATAATCATCTGAATGTTACCTCTTTGGTGGACAGCCTGTCCAGGCTGAACCTTGTCTGTAGCCCAAGACAATCTGGAAAGTCTCCATCCGTCCTCTTATTTTGGAAAACTGATAGATGATTTTTTTTTTTTACTGTCAATAAAGAAAAACCTTGAAAGATAAATAGGTCATGTTCACCTCAGCCTTAAAGCAGAGATTACACTGCCTGCAGTGGCTTTCTATTCACATGCAAAGTGCAATTAGTAGCCTCCTTTTCACAGACTCTGTATCAGGGTTTAAAAGCAAGAGGCTTCTGACAAAGGATGTAAGAGAGGCTCGTGCTACTCTAGACCTTTTTGTGGTCAGTGCATACACTGTAATGTAAGAGAAACAGTACTACAGGAGGTCAGAGGTCACCCTCTTTATTCAGATAAAAGGCAGGGAGAGCATGAGTAAAGTGTGCTTTTGGCGGTAGGCCACCAAAGTGATGCTTCATACACACTGATTACTCAGAGAAGGAAGAATGAAAAGAAAACAGTTGTTTCCAAATATCTGGATCTCCATGTGAGTCTGTTGCCTCCAACCTGAGATACTCTTTGATCTTCTATTTCTCCACTCAGCTTAAAGAGAAAATCCTTTGGCTAAAACGCATCATCGCAAAATAGTCCTATTTTTGGACTTTATCGTTTAAGCCTCGGATTTTATTGAGCCCCGTGTTGTTGGCCTCAAAACTCCTGGCGCAATCATAAGATATGCTGCATGGCTTTCAGTGTCTTTAGGAAGACATATGGGGAGAATAATACGTGGAACTGCACAAGATGATGAGACGCACGATCAGATCAGACGGCATCAGATGAGATCAGATCACATTTTGAGGGGGAGAGGAGATAATGGCGCTGTCAACCATGGAGCTGTGTTTGGCAATTCAAGCAGAATATGGTTTTAAGAAAATCCTGCATTGGCCCATGTGTGCATGTCTCAATTATACTGAAAAAAAAAGATTAAGTCATCAAAGGGACAAAAGCCATACGATGCATGAAAAGGTATTACCTGATACGGGTGTGATACACATATTAGAGTGAAAGAAGTCAGCTCCTCTCTGTCCAGGGACTGCACAGACATATGGAGAGAGAGTGAAAGAGAGAGAGAGAGAGAGAGAGAGCAAGCATGCAGCAGCAGGCAAGATCTCAAGGAGAGGAGCAGCTCACGGATTGAGTGCCGCATGTGAATGAAGCACTGCAGTGTTGTAGTATTTCTTCAGCCGCATGCGTCTGGCTGCTGAAGCTGCAGGATCCAAAGTCAGATGGTGGTGCAGAAATGATGCTAAGATTTCTGAGCGCTGTTTTCTTCATCGTTCCTGTAACAATTTAATCTCGCACACAGCCTTAAAACATGGATGACATGTTTCTCTTTCATATCATCTTCTGCATAGAGGGTAGTATATTTTACATATAAAAAGAGAGAGATGGAGTTTTAAATAAAACTAAGAAGACAGTGCAAGAAATGTAAAGGACTCTATCCATCCATCCATCCATCCATGCAGCTAAATAAAGCACAATACAGAATATTGTCAGCTGAAGTTACACAGTGTAAAGAAGCCACACCAGTTAATGAAAATCATAATCTTAGACTTTAGCAGCAGTGTAGGTGCTTTCATCGATGTAGGCAAGAGACAGAAGCTTTAGGATTTGCACCATCCAATCACTGCATTTGGGTAAACACGTGGCAAAAAATGGATAGTCAAAACTGCAATATGAACGTAAAGTCCTGGTCTCGATATCAGCCATCCAGCATCTGGAGATCACTTGCTGCCTTCAGAGTCGAGCACTAATAATTGGCCCCAGTGTTTACGGCCTATTTGCTCGTCTTAACTAACCAGCTGCTGTGCACACCTCGCTATGAGTAACTCCTTTTACGAACCAAGTGAATCTTTCAGGGTGCTGGATACATGATAGACTCTCAGCATGAGTGAGTAACATTAGACATCAGATTTGCACTCAGCATGGGGCGATCCGCATAATGAAGCCATCGGGTGTCGGAGCTCCTAATGTAACATGTTATGTCACTAATTAACAAATCACTGGTTCCACAACACTTGCAACAATCAATCTGTCTGCACCTGTTACATAACCATTCAGCAGCAGGGTTAGGTAATTACTCAGGAAATCAAAAAGTAATAATAAAACCTTCAAGGCAGCTTGCTCTGCTTTAGTGCCCTTATGCAAGACACTTTATCAGGTCTTGATTTTCCTTCATTTACAAAGTCCCAGGAACAACAACGAGCCTCGTGGGGAGTATGGATGGTGCAGCGCAATTGCGCATTTACTCCACTGAGATATGTCACATGATCATTTCTAGGTGGCGTCAGTTCATCTGAGGGTTTTGTCCTCAGGTTTCTGGGGGCACGGTGAGGTTATCGGTAACACACAGAGTGTGACTCTATCCACACTGATTATCAATAATGCTCGCTGGCACTCCCGTATCAACTTGAAGGTGGTGAGAGCACTGATACCACCTCTAAGAAACCAGAGAGTATAAGGAGGAGGAGGAGGGCGGAATTAAGACGACATAGCCCGAGGAGGGAGGACGCAGGGGAAGCAGCAACATGCTGAGAAACCTATAAGGAGAATGAGCTGTTTTTGTTTTTCTCTGCTTTCCATTATCTGTGTTTTAGAGGTAAGACGAGAAGAGAGGGGAAAGGGAGATGAGTGGGTTACCTAAAGCTCTATTTTCTTGTGGACCGTGTCTATTTGCAAGCACCCTACTTTTTTTTTTTTTAGAGTTCTTCAAATTAAAGCATGAAAGAGGGAGACGAAGGTGCAACACGAAGGGAGTTTAGAGTGAGAGGTGTGGAGAAGAGGAGGGGTGGGGATGTGTGGGGGAAACGGCGCAGTGTAGCTTCAAGCAGAGTCTCGGCTAAGTGCCGGATTGCAGGGTAGAAAAGGGAAAACAGGAAGCAATGGGAAGAATAAGAGAGGGAGAGACAGACAAAGACAAAGAGAAGGGTATAGCTTCTATTTATAAACCTGAAAAGAACACTGGGATGGAGTAATGGAAAATAAAACAATGCGAGAAAGAACAAAGAGGATGAATAAAACAGGAGACAGACAGGTGGGTGAAAGATGAAAAGATGGATAGATACAAAAGAGAGCTGGAGAGAGAGAAAGAGGAAGAGGGGAGGAAAGGAGGGGAAGAGGAATACATTTACCTTGACTGACACTGCGACAGAGAGTAAGAGAAAGCAGACCCCC
>VUQR01018896.1:0-16798 GCA_015108515.1 Hemichromis elongatus | reverse complement strand
ATATATATATATATATATATAATATATATATATATATATATATATATATATATATATATATATCAGTTTTAAATAGACTTCAAAAACATTTGTGTCTTCGAGTTTTTGTGACAGGTGGGTAATTTGTTGAGCACTGCCGATGCATCTCAAAATCATCATGTAGGATTTTTCAGGTCACGGTATAAAAATTACCTCATTACACATATAATTTTGTCTCATCTCCTCTGTGGCTCCTTGTGCCCTAATTTGAGTGCTCTAAGTTCATTTTTATCCAATAAGAACGGATAAAACCAGATACAAAGTCGACGAAAACAACTTAAACCTAACCAAATCACTTTTAGGATTTAAAATGATGTAATATGTAAAGTCTCCAGAGAAAAACTATAACTTATAAGAAGATTAAACTGCTGTCCCTTCCTGGTGAGTTCACAGCTGTTTCTATGCAAGTTTCTGTCTTGACTGCCACATGACTCAAGTGAGTCAAGCATCACATATTTAAAAAAAAAAGATGAAAGTCAAATGTTAGGAACTGTTTGAAACCGTGTCTGTACCGACTGTTGTAATTATACTAAAGAGACCTATATAATAAAAATAAATTCACTAAGTCTTTCATACTTCCTTCTGTCTTCGAGGCTTTAATTCTCTCTCTGAGGAGCAGTTCACTTGCTCCATCTGTCTGGAGATATTTGTGGAGCCCGTCTCCACACCATGTGGCCACAGCTTTTGCAAGGCCTGTCTACAGGGCTATTGGAACCACAGCAAGAAGTTCCTGTGCCCAATGTGCAAGAAGAGCTACTCTAAAAAGCCTGAGATGAGCGTCAACAGGGTCCTGGCTGAGATATCCTCCCAGTTTCAGGGGCTGACGGTGACTAAAGGCGCCGCCTCTCATGGATCCAAGTGGAATTTGAGCTCAGATACGGGCCAGAGCAGCTCACCAGTGAAGGATACCGGAGAGTTTGCCCAACCTGGGGATGTTTCTTGTGATGCTTGTATTGGAAGGAAGTTAAAGGCACTGAAATCTTGTGTGAACTGCCCTGGGTCATTCTGTGAGTCCCACCTCAGGCATCATAAGAAGGTGAGCTTGTTTCTCATGTCTTTTGGAATGATTTGTTAAATGTTAATTAATTAAATAACTCCAAAGCAAACATTTCTGTTCATTTTTAAGGGCAACTGTTGTTATGTCTTTGTACCACTTGCACTCATACTCACACTGTCCTTTAGGTCAAGACTCTGATGTCTCATCGTCTGATTGAACCAACCTTTCAACTGGAAGATAAAATATGTAAGAGACATGAACGTCTTCTGGATGTCTACTGCCGGAGCGACCACATATGCATCTGCTCTGCCTGTGCCGATGCCACACACAAATCTCATGAGACTGTCTCTATTGACCATGAATTTAAGAAGAAGATGGTCAGTAGCTTTTATTGGGCGGATGTTTTTGATGTACTAAACATTGCAATGACTGCCAGGATATTTTTACAATGTAAAACCAAGACACACCTCTGATTTTTGGTCTCACAGGGTAACATGGGAAAGAAGAGATCAGAGCTGAAACATTTGATCAAGGAGAGAGCCAAAAAACTTGACGAGATCAAACAGTCCATCAAGGTCATAAAGGTAAGTCTAATATAAACTTGTAGGTGATGGCATGGTTAAGCTATTAAGAAACAGGGATAACTTAACAATTTTAAAGTTTTGAGCCCTTAATCAAACTATCTTTGAACATCCAGACATCACAAAAATAACAGGATATAAAGTAAATATTGGTCATTAATTTTTGTAAACATTCAGCCAACTTTGGCAGAATTGGTCAGTATCGACATTTGGCTAGCTGATCCACAGTTGGTGCTTAGAACTGTTTTTGTGTGAATTTTGCCTAAATTCCTATTCAGTAAAGATTGACGCTTTAAATTCAAATTAAAACAGCTAACAATGCAGGACTTTTCATCCTCTCCATGCAACTTGGAAGTAGGTGAAGTTGTGCCAGAAATTCTTGCTGAAATAAAAACAGCTAAACATGGCTTTGCCTTACAAGTCTTCTTGGTCACAAACAGCATCCACAACAATTAAGCTTTTTACGATGATATACACTGTTAAAAATTTGCAAAAATGCAGTCTGCTGTTTCAATATGAATTTTCAACATAAATGTATTAAATTTTTTTCCCCCCCATTTCTATTCACACATTGCTTCTTACTATTTTCTATTAAAAAAAACCCCATTAATTTACTGACAGAAATTACCAATACATTTACTTTATTTATTCATTTATCTATTTTTTTAACAGTATAATATCTTCCAATTTATAATTGTAAATGCATTGTGCATTTTGTAATGTGCTTAAGAAATGTAACCTCTTAAGGGTTATAATTTCACAAGTGAAAACCTAAATTTAATCCTGCAATAATATGCAAATACTTGCATAACTGGGCTCCTCAGACTGACTGAGCTCATGGTTTTGGTATGTATGATGCTGTTGGGATTTTTCTTTTCAGGAAAGCATTAACTTACACAACTTTTTAACTTGAGAACTTAAGCTGGACACTGACCATTTAAAATAAACTGAAACAGTTTTAATCAGAATCAGCTATACAGTTGTGAAAAATCTATTGTGTTCTGTTTTATGCTATGTCATTATAACTGGAGTTGGTCTATGTTTGAGTTTGTTTGGAGTCTGGTATATTTAATGCGTCTATTTCCTGGATACATTTTGTATGCTACTGATTCTTATCTGCTTCTGTTTTAGAAGTCTAACTTGTGATAAGTATTTCAGGTGCTATGTTTTGTAGCATGATTCGATAAACTATATACTTTTTTCAATCTAAAGCTCTACTCACATTTTGATATCTCAGACTGATTTCAAGCTGATTTCTTAAGCATTGCACCAATGTGGCATTTCCAAAAGCATCTTATCAGAAGTGGCTGGTACAACCATGCCAGCCCTTTTACACTTGTACATGTATTTGACAACCAGTCTAATCGCTGCTGTTGTAAATAGATTAAAGTGCATTTTAAATATTTGCCACTCTACTCTCATATAATGCTTTTTATTAGCTGAAGCTCAAAAGTGTTGTTTGCACTTTGAGCAGCTTTGTGATCTAGAAAAAGCTGTTGCTCAAGGGCAGTTTCAGGAAGACCAGCAGCAGTTTATTGAAGGCCATTAAACACACACCTAAATTTTGCCCCAAATAACATAGGTTCACCTTTCTTAGTCATCAAAGCAAAGTGAGCCTACTAAAAGACCTATGCTCCAGTACAAGTAGGACATATTTGAGGTAGGATGCCACCCACATCTCATACCTCTCATGCTCTGCAGTAGCAGATAAGGTGGAGCACTAATGCCGTTTGTTTTTGTCTTGCATACACAAACTCAAATCTCTGCCTGAGGTTGTCAAACCAGTGAGACCAGTGTAAACATTTACATTTAGTTTCCCACACACCCTGTTTCCAGCCACAGCCTCCCTGCAGTAAAATGTTACTTTGGAATAAGAAATTAAAAGATAACATGCCTGAGTGGTTTTCCATGACAATTACATGAATGGTCCTGGGAGTGTAACAAGTTTTACCAGACTAACACTAAACATATCACTTGTCTTATGTTTAGGTTTTCACATCTTGTCCTGGGAAGTTTTGAATTTAATGATACATGTGAAAAACATCCATGAGGAAAATTTCCTGGTTTCAGTGTTACTCTTGATTTCCTCTTTCTGGAAATCTCTTTTAAAAAAAAAACAAAAAACAAAACACAGTTATTTGCTGTAAATACACATGTACACGTTTCCAGCTACATGCTGCTTTAAATTTATTGAGTAGGTTTGAGATGCATGTAGCATCTAACAAACTTATAAGTTTGAGATGGAAAATTTGGGGGTTTCCAGCACCTGACCTAATGGAAGATGTAACCAGTCAATCCAGTTACACAAGTGGCGCACAAAGACACTTAGTGAGTCACTCAAGAGGCAACTGACTAAGTAAACATCTGTTTTTTTGTTGTTTGTTTTTTAAACTGCAATATTTACATGTTGATTTGCTAGAATTGTTTTGCTTGTTTTATTCAATACCTCTAATTTTCTCAATAATTAAGTCAAACAGGGACTCACACAGAAAGATATATACAACAATGCATACTTTAGGCCACAGGTGAGACAAAAACAACAGTCATAGGAACATTTAAATAAGAAACCTTTGATATAAAATTATATGTTAACAGGACTTGAAAGAGTCTAAAACTTCATGCTAGCATTAAATGTACAGGACAATAGTAATATTAATGTAATGCTGTGATAGGGTGTGATATATGAAGGAACAACTCCAAATTTAGTTTCATCCAGAAACGATAGCAGAAAATTAAAAGCAAAATTTCCAGAGGTTTGCTCCAGGTATGTAAAAATCTGTATGTTACATAAAGATGTTTACATAATACTTATCTCTTATCACTGTAACTGGCTAAATAATTATTATAATAATGCAATTAGTCATGTCAAACCCTGAACTGTGAAAACAACAAACATATACTGTAGAGATGGTGAAAATTTAAAATGCAACATGAGAGCTGTCCTATGGAAAGTCGTAATTGTGAGTGGTTAATTTAATGCTGAAGTTAGTTTTTCATCTCAAAGATTTTAAAGTCCAGAATAACAGGAGAATTCATGCTGTGAAGCTCCACATGTAGTGAAACAAGAGTCAAGACCCTACAAGGACTCACCGGTTGATGGGTCTGCAGACAGAAAGTGACTCCCAAAGTGAGCCTTTGAGGCATTTTACCTAAAAAAAAAAAAAATTTTACATTTTAAATAAAATTTGATCCTATGCTCTTGTCATTGGGAAGAAAAAAAGAGTTCAAATGGAGCGATGGCTATAAGGGAGCAAAATGAAGGGTGTGAATGGAAAATCAACTTCCACAAAAGAAAGTGCAAAAATACAAGGAATTAATTCCCCATAAGCTGACTTCACATGTGAAATCAGGTTGGGACACTCTAAAGTGTCTTACACAACACAAGGTCTTAAAAATGTAAGGTGGTGTCTAGTTAGAGAACCCAGATGTCAGCATGTATGATGCATACTCATAGCAATGAATGTACCAACATAAGTCTATTCGAGCATATATAACTGGAACTTTGTGCCAAAGAGCTGGCATGTTAAAGGATAATGTCTGATGCGGCTGTATCAAACATTTGCATTTTCACGTATCTGTCAGAGTTGTAATCCCAAAGATCGTGCAGTTTATGTAATGTTTGTTTCCACAGGATAAGCGCTATCTCAACCTGTCCTCTAAGCTCTCCTGTAAAAGTAACCGTGTTACTCAGTAACTTCAGACTCTGGTTAATCTGTAAGAACTTTGTTCTCACAGTTATTTCTCCTTAAACTTGGTCTTTGGTCTTGAACACGATCTGATCTGGACTCTGAGCTTTTTTCATGTTTATACTGGTAACGTACTGGCGCTCACATTCACAGGCCAGTGCTCAGAAGGAGTTGGAGGAAAGCTGGCAGGTGTACGCAGAGCTGCAGCGTCTGGTGGAGCAGAGTCAGGCAGAGTTGGTTGAGCTGATAGCCACGAGGCAACGTGAGGCGGAGCGTCATGCCCAGGAAATGGCCAGGGGTTTGGAGAATGAACTCAACCAACTGAGGAGGAGGAGCAATGAGCTAGAAGCCCATGCACAGACACAAGACAAAGTGCTTTTCCTTCAGGTACTACAGAGCTCCATGTGGTTCTAACACACACTGGCATGCAGACAGGTCCGGCTCTTGAGAGACTAGCTTCACATTTTGGATGCTAACTTTTTTTTTCTGTACTAAATATAGCTAGCCTTTAGAGTGCTTGCTTTTACAGCTTGGCCTACATACCGAAAACACAATTACTGTGCATTTGGGGCAGAGCATTTTATTAGAAGGCTAAAGATTTAACAGAATAAGCTGTGCTATTCACAACAATGGAGACCTCACAGGCCTGTACAGCACCTAAACATAAGACTTTCTACTTTATGATTTCACCAGAAAAGCCTAAACAATATCATATGATCGTATTATACTGAACATATCTCTGTTTTCCTGTTCTGAAAACTGTACACATGCTTTACTTTTAATTGCAAAGCCAATTATCTACCTCTGTGACTACACCAGCAGTGTTTGCTTAGAGATTTTGAGACACAACATCAAAAGGCTCCATGAACAGAGCGAGCCTGTTATGGCCATTCCCCCATGTGAATGAATAGATGTCTTTGAAGTTGCTACTTTAGAAGTTTTCTACATAGCATCAATGGAAGTGAAGGCATGAAGCCTCGAATACCCAGATACATCAAAGCTGAAAGTAAGCAGACCGATGCATCTCTTTTGATAGATGGGGAATTTACTTATAATATCTGGACAATGCCCTCTGCTGAGTGCTCTCTTATTTTCCTGTCAGAGCAATAATGTGTCTCTGTTCTGTTTCCCATTACCAAGATCAAATAGGACAGCACTGAGCACACTGTTGGCGTCATATTTAGTGTTTTGTTTTTGTCGTAAACTTTACAGATCTTATTTCCTTTGATGCATCATTCATCTTACTTTGCACAACCTCTCTATTTCACGTAGAACCTGTCGTTACTGTCACGCTCACCTGAGCTCACTGATTGGTCAGCGGTCAGCATCAATACTGACCTTTATCTGGGAACCATCCGCTCTTCGGTCAGCAGCCTCATTGATAAGTTCCAGGATGAGCTTAAAAGAATATACGGGAAAGGTAAGGGCAGCTAGCCAAACTTGTGACCTCATGCACTTATGCAGCTATATTAATGTATTATAACCATTGTATTTGAGAAGTTTTCAAAACAACTATAAAACAATTAATGCTATAGCATTATAATGCCTCAATGCTAGAAGCAGAGCATGGTTTACATATATCATTTACACTTGCCAGTTTATTAGGTGCACCTGTTTAAATACTCATTAAATGAAAATATGCAATTAGCCAATCACATATCAGCTGAGCTTCGAACCATGAGGATCAAAATGGGGAAGCAACTTGTAACGTGGTTGATGCTGCCAGATGTACTCGATGTTAGTACAGCTGATCTACAGTCATCTCTAGGGTTTACAGAGAATAGTCTGAAAAGGAGAAAATATCCAGTGAGCAGCAGTTATCTGGGAGAAAATGCCTTTTTCATGTAAGTGGAGAATGATCAGACTGCTTTGGCTGATAGGAAGGCAACAAGGTATGCAGAAGAGCATCTCTGAGCAGACAACATGTTGAACCTTAAAGCAGAAGACCATACCAGGTCCCACTCCTGTCAGAAAAGGAAAATGAGGCTACGATTCACACAGGCTCACCAAAATTCCACAATAGAAAACAGGAAAAAATGTTGCCTGATCTGATAAGTCACAATTTCAGAGTTTAGGGTCATAATATGATGCAAACAATATGAAAGCCTAGATTTTTTTAAAGCACTTTTAAAAAGGACTGATCTGAAATGGGTCATATTTTATTTATTAAATGCAAATCAATGTGTGTGCAATCATTTTGAAAAAAAAAAGAGTCTTTTAAAAAAAATGTTCATAGTCACGTAGAGTATTTTCCATTCTACAAGCGCTACATACAGTTTAGTAGCTTCAAGTACCCCTTTAAACTGAAAATCCAACTCGCAGCAGGCTTTGCTGGGATCCCTGCATGGCTAACGAATGCAAAGTTCTAATACAATCCATCCTCCTCTGTATAATACAAACCTCACATCCTGTGAAAAATCCAAATCGGTGATATGTAGGTCACTGTACGCACACTTTGGAATGGAAAAGTGACTCATCATCGCGCCACACTCACACGGTCACACATGCAAGACGGTTGGACAGATGGAGATAGTGTTGATGCCGCAGATCATCCACTTGGGATCACTGGAAGAGCAGCTGACTGACAGCAGCACTTGCATCGAGCATTTAGAGCTCTGGTTCAGATATGTGTGTTTACCACCCACACGTGCCATCTGCTGTGACTGACTCTCTCTCTCTCTCTCTCCCAGAGCTCCGGAAGGTGCAGAACTATGCAAGTGAGTAACACTTCTATCCTGTTAGCTGGGTGACATCCATGGTTTGTAGCTATAATTCTTCTGGGGAGCACACTTGTGCCACTTGTACATAAGGGTGTTAAAGGAAAGCAGGACGCCTCTCGGGTAGATGATGATGCTCATTTCTTCTAAATGTTGACAAAATGGAAGTAATTCTTCACAGCAGAGAGGGGATTGCTCCCGTTGTATGCCGCCAGTTTACAGATACCCTTATGGCATCTTCAGGAATAGGGAGCCCATTAATTTTTTTATTTTTTAGCAGAAGTGGCAATAAATAATGCGGACTAAGGAAACCCATCTCATAGTCTTCTCTTTCCTTTTCAGCTGAGGTGATTCTGGACCCCAGCACAGCCCAGAGGAACCTGACTGTTTCTGATGATGGTCAGCAGGTGAGGTATGAAGAGCGCAAGTCTAACCACTCTGAGGGTCCAATGCGCTTCAGCCCGGCCCTCTTTGTCTTGGGCCGGGAGGGGTTCAGCACAGGGCGACACTACTGGGAGGTGGACGTGTCGCGAAAGACGGCCTGGACGCTCGGAGTGGCCAGCGGTTCTGCCCGGCGCAAGGGTGAGATCAAGCTGAGTCCCGAGGGTGGGTATTGGTGCCTGTGGCTGAAGAACGGGGAGGTGAAAGCACTGGCATCGCCCCGCTTGTCTATAATGCTGCCTTCCCAACCCAGTAAAGTCGGAGTCTTTCTGGATTACGAAGGAGGCCAGATTTCTTTCTATGATGTGAAGGCTCGTCTGCATCTCTACAGTTTTATCGATAGCTTCAGTGAGAACCTGTACCCGATCTTCAGCCCCTGTCTCACCCAGGAGGGGAAGAATAACGCCCCGCTCATCATAGCCCATGTTAAACACAGCTGAGGATAGTCAGTCGCCATTAGGATATACATTCCGTTTATATGTACAACATCTTTTTTGTTTATACACACCACCATCACTTTCTCAGCATAATATTGGCTCTTTTCTGAAAGTAAATCCTTTATTGACTGACTACATGTATTAAAATGGTACATTTACAACTTGTTTACTCAAATGTAGCCAGTTTTTTTCTTTGCTCTGTCATCTGTCAACTCAAACTTGGATTACAGTAAACAAAAAGTATGTTGTGGTGTGAGA
Organism: Hemichromis elongatus; assembly: GCA_015108515.1. NCBI lineage: Eukaryota > Metazoa > Chordata > Actinopteri > Cichliformes > Cichlidae > Hemichromis > Hemichromis elongatus. The sequence continues at coordinate 7,642 of VUQR01018896.1, read as the reverse complement.
ACATGTGAAGCACAATAAATCATTCTCTTTTTGCTTCTTACTTTTCCATTTTAAGATGATAGATGAGTTTGGGTAAAGCTGGCACTTTCTGTACTGTGTAAGTCTTTGTGTAACTGCAACTCTAAGGCTTGGAGACTCAAGTAATGAAGTTAACAGATGTAAATTTTGTTTCTAGTGATTTAGACTTTGCCTGGGGAATCAAATCAAGGTTTCTTGTACTTGTTCCTACCTATTGTAATTAAGACCGTTTCTTATGGACATTATTGTAAAAGCTAATATAGACACACAATGTGTATGTCTAAAGGGATAGCATGGGGAGACTAGTGCAATCATTTTACAGTTTTAATTACTTTATTGTGTTTTATATTATTCTTGATGTGCAAAATAATTAATCTGCATTTTTCATAAAACAGAATCTGTATTAATACGGTGTTTGATGACTCATCTCCACTACAAAAAAAACAACAAAAAAAAGAATCTAGAATTACCTGTGTAAAGGCCATGGAAATGTTCTCTATTTCTATATGAATCACATACTTTTGTAACGTCTACTGAACTTGTCTAATAAAGCTTATTAAGGCACAAAATGCATCACTTCCTGTTAAAGAAGAAACCAATTAAATTTTATTTATATAGATATATATAAATCACAACAACAGTCACCTCAAGACCTTTACTGTAGCTAAAGTGACTTAAGCTGATTTCCTGCTGAATTTATTACCAAACTAATTTGGGCTTTCAGGGTAACCAACAACTGACAAAAAAAAAAAAATTAAAAAAAATAAAAATCCAATCTTTAAGTGATGACGTATGATTCCTGCTTCCAGGGCCAAATGAATATGCATACATTAAGGCTGCTGTGTTTTTAACGTTTTTAATGCTTTGTAACTTGTTCTATTTAATATCTCAACAAGCCACTAAAAGTGACTTGTTGTCAGTGATCACTGTCGGCCTCTCTCTCTTTTTATTACCACTGTTCATTTTAAAGCTCAGTTTTTAAAATCGTATGATGTAACTACAGCCCAGCGCATGCAGTAGTATATTAATGACAAACCTCATATTGTGGATATATTATGTCAGTTGTTCTCCTGACTGAAGTTTACAGCATCCTGCCATGCAATTGCATTTATCCCTAACCATCGTGAACCCGCATGATATTTTTTATCAAGTGGATAAAGGTTAGGGTGCATCCTCCACCGTCACTGTGTGTATGTTATGCTAACATAGCCTTATGTCGAAAGTGATAACAGAGCTGTACGTCTTAATTTGTTTCAGAAATCCATCACTCTGAACATGGTATATTATATTTAGATGGAAATTAGCGAGCTAACTCCCTGCTAACTTCTGTTACATTTTATAAATTTTGTTTTCATGGATGCCTGGATGTTGAGAAATGAGCTATACTATTTTTCAGGGCCTCAGACACGCCCATTGTTTAGTAACCTAACAGTCTGTCTTTTTTAAACCTATGTCATTGAATAATTCAAGCCATTTGATCAAGAAACAGTAAACAGTAGAAAATACCAATGTTAGTCATTGCATTACTTAAGCTCCAGTTAAAATTTTAGAAAAAAAGTGTGTTTGCCTATATCGTTTGTCAAAAATAGTGTATAAATAATATTTTATTTTATCTCACTCATGTTAACTGTCCCTTAAGCCATGACAGTAAATAGGATTACACAAAAATCATGAACTCTCCTGAGGGAGTCATAACATATTTAAAACACCAGCACCTTTTTTTGCTAGGCTATCACATTGTTTACTTTTTCTCCAAGAATTTATATGGACAAAACCTGTCAGGAGATTAAATTACACTGAACTTAGTTTTGTTAAAAATCCATAAAAGCAACCTTGAAATGTAAGCTCTGTCTTTTGGGTTGAGTAAATACGTCTCTGGTATGAGAGAAATTTTTTAATAATTGCCTGTCTATTGCATCATCTGGATTGTTTTAGCTTAGCTTTGCTAAAATAATGATCTATATCATATGTAAAATATATAACTCTTTTCTATAATCATTCTTATAAACAGCTATCCTGTATCTATCCTGTCACTGTAATCACAGTTTTTAACATTTTTTCACACTTAAGTGTCAGCGGTCTGTTTACTACCCATGTAATGGCGAACTTAAGCAATGCTAGCGAAAAGGGTTTTTAGTGATAGACAGCATGAAGGGGATAGACAGATGTAGCTACTGTGATGCCATTCACTGGTTTCTGAAGTCTCGAATTTTGCATTTTTACGGTCACCATCTTGGATTCAAAAGAATGGATGTTATGAGGCGGGACGGGTTTGACTTTGAAACTACATGCTCGTTGACTACTACTTACCAATCACATGTCATTAACCGGTAAAAATGGCCATGGTTAAGGCTCTATTTTGAAATATGCAGTGACAAAATAATGTAAAGCTTTATAAAAATATTACATTTTTTATTCAGTATCATGAGAAATCTGTGTCTGAGTCCACAAACTTGGCAGGGAACTGTTCGCAAAAAGCATGGCCTTTGATCATGCCAGAAGCATTAGTTTGCTTTTTACAACCACAGCCATCACTCTCTGGTGGCCTTCAGGTAGAATGCAGGATTAAGACACTTCCACTTTGACTTCTTTTTTTATAAACCTAGATACTACATCCATGTTTTTATATTGCCTGTGCTTCTAATCTTTATGCTATAAGCTAACACCTGCTCAGTACTTTTTTTCTTATATTGTTAATTTGAGAGGCTAATAATATATTTTGTGTTTCAAAGCAATTTGATAAACCTATAATTATTAACACAAAAAAATGTAATCCTAATTGTCTGAGCTTTCTCAGATTTTAGTGTTGCTTCTGTGCTGTATTCTCTGAAGACTTAAAGCTATTCCTCCTGGAGCTTTGAGGGTCATGGCCACAGAGTATTTGTATCTAGGGTAAAAGGAGACTGAGGGAGCGGGGTATATTTTGGGTCTGAGTTGAGTGTGTGTTTGTGTGCGTGGGCTGGGAAGGGGAGGGGGGGACTGGAAGGGGCAGCGGTTACAGCCTGTCTCATATGTCAGTGCACTGTGGAGTCTCCAGGCAGCTGCTCTCTGGTGAGTTTCCCAGATCTCTGCTTTTTGTCTCTCCCTTCACCTCTCCTGTGTTTTTAATTTCCACTGGGTATCATCTGCTTCTCTGTACACAGACATAACTCTTAGGGGATTATTGTTGTTGGGTTTTTTAATAACATTTTGATTCTAATGAGCGCTGACCTGTGATAAGGACTTTCTTTTAGTTGCAGGCAGTTAATTATAGATTCGAAGAGTTGAAGAGAAGACTTTGATCGCAGTTATAAGTTTGTATATTTTTAGCTATTAGGTGTTCATTTGCCAAAATAAGAAATATTAAGTGAGCCAACAGTGCAAGACAGGTCATGTGGTACGCCAGTATTTTTGGAAAAATCTTAATCTGGCCTGTCACGAACACCTAGGCCTGAAGCTGCCTGTCTTATAGGTCAAACCTGCTTACTTGCAGCTTCACAGACACATTTGTGTTGCAGTTTACCAGCATACAGGAGGAGCAAAGATGTAATAATATTGAGCTTTAAATCCAAGTAATATGGACTTTGCTTTTAAAAAGAAAAAATTAGGGGTTGAAGCTTCATATGATGATTCTATTAGTTATCATTCTCTGATAAGCTTATTATAGTTATATTTAGCTATATATTCCTTGGTTCAGAAAAAGAAAATCAAAGCAGTGTGAAAATTACAACATGTGGCCACAAGAGGGCAGTAACAATATTTGAATATTTTCAAAATATCTAAATATAAACAATGATTATAAAAGATGCTGACTATGTGTTTTTATATTTAAATATTAATACATGCATGTACGCCCTCAAAATTAGTCGGGACTAATCGGGACTCATTTGTCATTATTTGAAATGTTTACCTAAAATATTAAGACCCGTAATTTCAAAACATGTAATGATAAAAGAGTCCCACCATGCTTTGCTTCGTAGATCTGCTTGTAGACAACACCATTAAGGTCATGCCATCTAATCCTAGCGACCTCGATATCACAGCAGGTTTGATGACCCATTCAAAGGCTGGTTGCTTGAACTGAAAATGACCCTGCCTCTCCGCCGTGCAGGAATGGCCACCACCGGGAACCTTTCAGAAGAGCAGGTGCACTGCTCCATCTGTCTGGACGTCTTCACCAACCCTGTGTCCATCCCCTGCGGACACAACTTCTGCCAGAGCTGCATCCTGGGATACTGGAAAAGCAGTCCTTTGTATCAGTGTCCCATGTGCAAGAAGTCCTTCTACAAAAGGCCTGATATTAGCGTCAACACCGTCTTGAGGGAAATCGCAGAGCAGTTCAAGGAGATTAGGATTAAAAGCATGGAAGGAAAGGGTGGTAAGGAAGAGGTAGAGGGGAAAGAAAGGAAGTGGACAATAGAAAGAAGGAAAAAGGAGGATGAGGAGAGGCTTTTGGAGAAAGACCAGAAAGAGCAGCTTTTAGAGGAGCTGAAGCTGAAGCAAGAGGAGACGAGAAAAAAAGAGGGGCTGAAGGAGAAACAAGGAGAGAAGAGGCCACAGCAAGAAGATCTACCACCTTTAATCCCTCCAATCTCACCTCCTAAGACCTCTCTTCCAATGGCACACCAAGCCACAGCACAAGAGCCACCACCTCCACTGCCCCAAACATCACCCCCACCCTCACCTCAAATCTCTGCTTCTCCGCTTCCTCAAACCTTACCATCTCCTCCTTTCTCTTTGCTCCCATCTCCATCCTGGGAGGAAGTCCTGTGTGATGTTTGCCTTGGGGAAGGTCGGCCGAAGGCAGTCAAATCCTGCCTGGTGTGTCTGACTTCCTACTGCGAGGAGCATCTGAAATCTCACTCGGCCCGCTTCACTAAGCACAAGCTGATGGAGCCCGTTGCCAACATGGAGGACAGAATGTGTCCGAAACACGAGAGGCTCCTGGAGCTGTTCTGTAAGAAGGATCAGATGTGCGTGTGCGTCCTCTGCACCGAGACGGACCACAGGGCGCACTACACTGTCCCTGTGGAGAGAGAATGGACAGAGAAAAAGGTGAGACAGATGTGCTGCCATCCAAATACAGGACAGGGTTCAAGTGTTTATCTCTGCTAGAAAAGATTTCAAGATATTTAAGGGCCATTTCTTGCCGGTTACTCGACTGCCTCCCACCGGACCAGTACAGACTTAGCTAAAGAAATTCAAGTGGAACGATTCACGTCTTGCTAATGCTGTTCTCTTTCTTCTTTGACGGGATATTTTAAATTTCCATTATCTAGAAAACCACTTAACCTAGCTCCTTCAAAATGTTGAGTAAAAAATTGGTATCACGGTTCTCTAAATATGGACTCTGGAGAGTGCAGCCGGATGCTGGATGGATGCTTGAAGTCACGATCGCTGACAGTAGATCTGGAGGCCTGTAGAAAGCAGTTAGGAGACTGATATTTTGTTTACACGTTGTCATTTACGAGGTACGTAGTACTCTTTAAAACAGTCTGAATCAGGTGAATGGTGCCAAATATAAAACGGATAAACTCTCATACTTACACACAGTGGACTAAATAAAATGCTTCAGACTATTTATCGTAGCTTTTGTTAAACACACTTCTGCTTACATTGTTTGTTTGCAGGCTCAAAAGGTTCATCTTACAAGGTTGAAAACTAGGATGGGACAGAGCGTTTCAATCTGTGGCTCTAAAACAATCCAGTTACATTTGCCAGACTCTGTGGACTCCTTCAAAAGGATTCTTTAGTTATTAATATGAATTTATGTGACCTTTTTTCGAGATACACATACTAATGTTGTATGTGCTGGAAGCACGGCAAGATATCTTCATTGAATTATTTAAGCACCCTCATTTCCCAGCACAAAGTTTTTTTCTTTTCTTCTTTCTTTTTTTGTCTTGTCAAAAAAAAAAAAGGTTCAACTCAGATGACACCCAGCACACACACTCTCTCTTCCATTTATAGAAAGCTAATTGTTTGTTAGCTTTAGTATATATCATAAGTTCACACATTGCCACATTCAAAACCCGTGAAAGATATTCAAATGCTGGTTATGATGCACATTTGTTATTGTTAATTTTTAATCTTGACATTAGTAATGTGCTATAGGTAACAAATATTATGTACGGTCCTTAACAAATATTAAGATTTATAAGATCAGCTGTCACAAAATGACAAATATTTTATAAATTTGTCAAAAATGTTTAAGACATTTCTGGACTTTTCTGGGAATTCAGAAATGAATCAATTGCCACATTTAACCCTGGAAAGTGGATTCTGCTCATTCAGACATTGCGTTTTCTGTGCGAGAAACATTTTGTCAATCAGGTCTTCTTTAGTCTTGCTGAATTATTGAGCATGCATTAAGAAATAACACTGACACACAAAGTATTTTTTTCCTGTTCAGGAATACAAGTAAATAACTTCCATAATTGGCATTTTAATAAAAAATATTTATGCGCCTTTTACAATTTGTTTGTCATAAATCTTCAAACAAAATTTCAAGATTTATGATTAAATTTAGTATTAAAAATATCATTGGGTAGGCAACTCCAGGCCTCGAGGGTCCTGCAGGTTTTAGTTCTCACCCTGGGTCAACACACCTGAATCAAATGATTAGTTCATTACCAGGCCTGTCGCTACCCGATCCGTACCGGAAACCCGATCGGTACCAGGCATGCGCAAATCTTAAGTCACCTTCTCTCTTTGTCAGCATTGCAACATTCAATATACTGTATTTGAATGACATGGTTAGCGCCCAGTTAGCTACTAGCATTTCTCGACATCTCTGCCGCTTTTTCGACTGCCCAGGACATTTAAACAATGGATACCTCCATATACAAACTTTTCTACTCAACGGAGAGCTTGCCCCGATTGAATAAAAGCACTGTAAAATAAGAAATATGGTGCCTAATTACAGACTTAATTAAAGCTGCAAGCAGCGTTATAGGGCCCTCGCACCCCAGCAAGTCAAGCCACGCCCAACATCTACACCCATCACGTCAGATCTGATGTCACATTGATGGAATTCATACGTAGAGCCGCTAGCTAAAATTTCATCTCGTTCAATGATGATTATAGTGATTCCGCTAGGTGGCGCTCTAAGCATTACTGGCAAATGGCATTACAAACATTTCCGAGCTCGACTCTCATCACGCCTGTGAGGTTTGGAGGAGATTGGACATTGTGTTTTTGAGAGACGGCAGATTTTTGGTGAGTGATTGAAACTTTATGTGCCGCCATGACCCCCCCGTTCCAAATAATGTAAAATGCTTCGCAATTTAACATCACAAAGGTCTTTAGATTCCATGCACCGAAGATCGAGTCAATCTGATGAAATCCCTGGGAGGAGTTCGTCAAAGTACGAGGCCTGAAAATAGGGGAATTGTCGCCAAAATTACACTTTAATTTTAAAATGGCTGACTTCCTGTTGGATTTGGGATATGGCTCCAAGAGACGTTTTTCTACATCTGGATATCTTACATAAGCTTACCAGGTTTCAGACTCATAGATGCAACAGATTGAGGCTGCATGGGTCACCCACCTCTATATTGTACCCAAAAGTGTAAAACATGACATTTCCTGTTCCCACTAGGTGGCGCTATCACTTCTGTCAAATATGGCAGTTGAAATATGTTCA
>VUQR01018893.1:28921-67897 GCA_015108515.1 Hemichromis elongatus | reverse complement strand
AACTATTAAAGGTTGGCAAAGAGTAGTGTTGGATCTAGTGCCATTGGAATGTCTTACATGTGTACTGCACTCAAAAACAGACCAATTCTTTAAGGTGTGGGAACCATACTTGAATTATGTGGAACCTGACGTCTCTAATATTATGTTACAAGGATTCTCTTGACTGTTTAAACTGCAACGTACTACTAGGACCACAGGTATTGTACTGTATTTATTTATTTATTAGATGGACCTGAACTGGTGTTTTTGTGTTTAGTTATCAGGCTGTTTGTTTGTTTTTGTTTTATTTGTTTTTGTTTGTTATTTATGTATTTATTTTTGGTTCTGAATTGTACACTTTATTATGTTATGTAATTATGCACTATTTGTGAAAAACAGAAAAAACTAATAAAAAAAAGAAAAAGAAAAGAAATACGGCATCTTCTGCAACTAAACCAGCCATTTGAAGTAATCCAAAGCAACTCCTTGAACTGCCTGCACCGGCCACTGCAACCACAAACATCAGCAACAACTGCAACCATCTACAACTAATGCCAACTACTGCAAAAAAAAAAACAGCAACCGCTAAAACCACAGCGACACATACAGCGTACTGTAGAGACAGTGAGTAGCGCCCCTCACCGTGGAGTGCTTCCAGTAGCGGATGATCTCCTGCAGGTTGGTGGCTGGATTAAACAGGAAGTGCTCTCGCCATTCATTCCAGTCCACAGTCATGGTGCCATCCACATCAATACTGTAGGATAGATGAGCATAGATGATTTATTTGGAATTTGAAAACTACACCATGAAGGCTCTATAATTTAAAAAACAAGCATAGTTGGTTTTGTTTCTTTTTTTATAGCACGGTTCCTGTTTTTGAGCTTATTTTAAGTAAAATGACAATATTGTATCTGTAACTGCTCTGGTTTTATGTTCCCCTTCTGTCCTCACTGGCCCCTCCCACCCCCACTGCTATACTTTTTTTTCCAGTCAGTCACTCACCAGCTACTGCATTTACTCTAGGTCCACTGTTATGTGTACTCCTGCACATGTGCAGCTTCAAGCTTTGCTTATGCAAATCCTGTGTATTTTGTTTCAGTCCATAACTGATAACTGAGTGTATTTATAAATATGCACTTTTCTTTGTGTGTGTGTTTCTGAATGCAGTCAGTGTTTGCCATCTGACTGCATACAGTGATATTTTGAATGTAAAATATGATGCTAATATAAATATAATAAAGATAAAAAAATAACATGATAAATTAACCCACATGCTTTAATACATGAGTGAATGTAGCGAGCATGCAGGCCTGGCCAAAACCACCCATAATGTGTTTTTTTTCCTAGTTCCTATAAATAAATAATGAAGGATTTATGCCACAAACTGTACTTCTGATAAACAGACAGGAGTTTTCAGAGTTTTGAATCAATACAAGCAGTTTTTTCATTCTCACTAAACCGCTTTTTCTTTGCATCCAAATGTAGTGAGTTCGAGTGTCCACATGACATTAAACACATTCTGACTGACAACACGTGTCTTGGTCCCAAGTCAGCGACCACCCCGTGCACTTGCAATTCAAAAATATTATTATGTCGACACGCTGCGGTGTCAGGGTCGTCAGACATCTTGCCAGCTCTTTATCATGTGCACTCACTCCTCTTTTCAGCCGAGCCACACGCTGAGAGCCAGTTATCTGTCGCTCACACGGGTTCCCACCTTTCACTCGCAGTGCGTCCAGCGGCTTTCTTTCTCGTCTCGCTCGCGACACTGCTGTAAATTCACAGTTTGCTTGCGGAGTAACAGCTATAGAAATATAAATAAATAAGCTGAAATACCTTTGAAGGATTTTCTCTGCGTGCTCTTTGCTGATTTCCAGCCCCAGATCAGCAAGTGACTGCCTTATCTCCGTAATGTCTATACTCCCTGTAGAAAGTAAGCATTTATTTGTACTTTTTCCTCTTTTTGCGCATTTTCAATATTAAAGTGTGCTACATAATGAAACGGCACCGTACCATCTTTGTTTTTGTCCAAGCGTTTAAAGGTCAGTCGTAATTTCTTCTCGTGGTCTTTCAGGTACTTGGAGAACTCGCTGAAGTCGAGCCCCTCATCCTTGTTTTTGTCTCCAGCAGAAATGATTTTCTACGGTGAAAAAACACAAAACACACACACAGAATATTAGCAATCATTCTACTTCTTGTTGCCGTACCTCATTTGTTTGCTGCAGCCGGGTTTTTGACCTCCTCATAAGGTGGAGGGAGAGGTCTGGGTTCTACTGAGCCATAAGAGGAGTCTTCCATCTCCTGCTCAAACAGCAGCTGGCTGATTGTGGCGGTTGGTGGCAGAATAACGCAGCAATATGCTCCTTTACTTTATCTCAAGTCTGTGTTTTCAGTCCTCTGCCTGCCTGAGTTACCGGGGACGTAGCATTTTCTGCTTTGCTTTCCTTGAATATTTTGCACTTTTCATTGCTTTCACAAGCGTTGAAGATGTTCCAAGATCAAGACAAAAAAAAAAAAAAGAAATCCATTGTTTCACAAGGCTGAAGTGAATTAATGGAAAGAAAAATAACACCTGATATCTGTTATGAGCAATGGCTCGTTGTTAAGAAGTGACCCAGCAATTGAGAACTGTCAGCATGTTTGTATGAGAGCACAAATGAGGAGAGCGTTACAGTTTCGACAGATATTTTTTTTCTCAAAATGAGGGCACTGACCAAATTAGGCTATCTGTCTTACTACTCATTTATTAGACAGTTGTGATAACAGTGCACGGACAGGAGAAAACTCTTGTTTTATAGCACCTGGCTCCACACAGCAGCGGCCTCTCCTTACCTTATCCGCCTCAAACTTTTAAAGCCATCTTACAGACTCATGAGTGGAGGAATGTGCAGTTATTTGATTAGAAAAGGTGGGACCGTCCACTTACAGTCTCAGCCCACAGTAAAAGTTCACCTTTGAGACAGCTTTAAAAACTCTAGAGCAACGTTTTTGTTTTCAATCTCTTCAGGTCTTTACAGACGCCTGGGTGTGCTGTCAGATCTTTTGGAGCCTGACGTGCAGCTATATGGACTTTATTGCCTTGCTCAAAGATGCATAACCAAAGAAAGGAAGGGCGTGCAACAATATTTCCCTTCTAGAATCTAGATTGCTGAAGTGATTTTAACCTTAACTAGCCGTGGATAAACTTGAAAAACAAGTCCTTAAAAGCTTCCTGGGAAATTGAACTTCTAATGATAATGTGCCTGTGAGAAATGTTACTTTTTCAGCTGGTGATAATATTACTGAGGCTGCAATACACAATCGTCGCTTTTATCTCTGGCTGAACTGCGATTCTAGAAGCCAGGCCAGCATCTACGATTCACAGAGGTCCAAAATAAACCTGGGATGTAACAATCAGCTGATCAGACGATTATCTTAGAACTGGACTAGTTTATCATTAAAAAGAGAAAAAAAAATGGAACCACGTGCATCCTCTTAAATGCAAACCTTTGGCTATGCTGCGAAAATCGGACACTTGGTTAAAAGTCAGTGTAATGCGCCCACAGTCATCATAAAGATCAGTAACGCAAAGGAGTAAATAACCTTCTAAGAGTAAATCTGACTGCACTTGGCTGCTCTGATGGCTGTAATCGAACTTCTTTTAAGGTTAACGCCGAGAAATATTTGTTGTGGTTTCTCTCTGTATTTGGGATTTTTGCGCGCTCCTGCCTGGATCCGTTACTCTACCTGAGCTGCCCCTTTCTCAGCCTTGATGCCCATAGCATCCAGGCCTGCCTTCAGCTCGGACACATCCACTTTTCCATCCTTGTTAGCGTCCAGCTTGGCGAACAGCTCTTCGTACACTTTCGACCCATCGTCAGCGCACCGACAGTCCGTAAAAAAGACCTTCCTCACCATTTGATACATCTTAAAACTATAAATGAAAACGGCAGAGGCCCGTAGAGCTCCACGCACACAAACACACACACACTAAGAGAAACTGGGTAAGCAATCTGTTGTGGTAACAGATTCCTGTGGCTCGCGCTTCTGGTTTGAGGACTTCCGCGGTGGTGCAGCCTGGGGAAGTGATAGAAAAGTCCTTGTGGGTCAGCGTCGGAGTAAAGTCCAGCGGACACACGATAATGTGCAGATTTTGCCAACAGAGAGCTTTTTGCGGATGAGGTAGGAGCGCCGTACAGATGGGTGGAGGGACTCGGTTGACTTCGCCTTGGGAGACCTCCTCTTTTTAGTGCCCACACGCACACGCTCACGGGGACACACCCTTCTACAACAACACACGCACTGCGCTGTTACTATTACTCATGACTGGCATTTCAACATTTCCTCACAACTCAACTATAGCTTTTTTTCTCCACCTTTCAAGTCTTGGCCACTTTTAGACGTTTTTATTTGGTTTGCTGCGGTGAAAATGTCCCCACGCGAGCGCACGCACGCGTGCAGACTGTACAGTAGCATAGTGTGCACCCTGTACACATCGGTCTGCAGGACAAAGTCGGTATAAATTGTCTTTGTCAATCCGGTGAGTCATATTCAAAAGAATCCGGCAGCTGCTCTTGGCAAAATTAACCCCATAAGCTTGTAATTGCCTCAAAGCACGGGAGGGGGTGCCCCTCAAGGCCACTTTGACATATTTTCTTTAAACCCTTTCGGAGAAATTGCACATTTTCATGTTCAATTGGAACTTCTTTTTCTCTCATCCTGCTTTGGAACGGCTTTTTTAACAGCTGCTAGTGGTGCGAAACGTTTCTAGAATAACGCATATGCTGTTCAATTGTGCAAGTTGTCCAACAGGGTTTCTTGGTTGTACAGTTCCCACGCTGTACCACCAGATGGAGACAAACGTCAAATAACTAAACAGCTGGTTTCGCTTGCTTGTAGTAATCTGTCCAATCGGTTCTGCCGAGAGAGGAGGCGGGCTTCAGTTTGCCCCAAGCGTAAAGCTGTTATCCCTTCACGTCCGGTTAGTCTTCAGTCACTTCAAAGTAAAATAGCCAAGAACTAAAACGGCAATAGGTTGACATATTAGAAGGAAGTTTGTGTGTTCCTGGAAATGAGGAAAGAGGGTTGCTTAAATAAAGTGTTTGTGTTCATTTCTATTTAGCTCTTAAAAACAAAAACAAGAATTGAGGCAAGGGCCTGGACAACATTCATTTGTATTTTAATATCCCCACGGATCATCGCGAAGTACAAAGGCAAATCTCAAACAGGCAGCCATACAGTCCCTTGTAAAAGTTTCAAGTCACCCCTTATTTATTTATTTATATTTTTGTTTCCAATGAGCCAGACTTGTATTTTTTATTTAATTTCTGATAAACAAATAATTTTTACAAAGTTTTAAAAAGTTAAACTTTATAAAAGCACTACCTGTAATGGATGGGCCTCCCTAAAGCCCAGACCTCAACATTATTGAAGCATTTCGTTATCTTTTTATCGGAGAAAAGAATAAAAGGCAGCCAACAACCAAAGAAGACCTTTGAACTTTTTCACGCCCCTTCCTTCTTTCAGGACAAGCCATGCTGCACATGAAAATCAAAACAATTAAATCATCCTTTCCATGTAGATGAGTTAAACACCATCCTCTGCCTTTAGTCAGCACATCACGTATACACCAGTGCCCTCAAAATTAACCCTTCCAGCTGAGCGCAGCACCCCAGCGAAGCGCCGCTGCACTTACTCTGGGACTTGGGACTAGGAGGGATAGACTATGTGCACGTTAGCATATGCTACTTCCGGTGCGGAAACTCCTGTGGGGAGCTTAGTTTCCGCCTTGTTTACGGTCCAAAACAAGTTAACCAAATGAATGAATTAATCGGCGATTTACATTTCTCTAGATGTCTTGGGCATTTATCCAATATATCTGTAAATGATGTTCATCGACTTGTCGATATTTTCCCCCCCGCGTCTCAGAGCAAAAGAGAAAAGGGATTCAAATTTTATATTTCTCAGTATCTGTATAATTTTGAAGGTAAGTCACAACATATCCTTCGGAAATACTAATATGTAGAGACCCTTAACAGCAATCATTCATTTATTTATTTTTATATAGGGCTATACGGTTTGTTGACATGCTGTGTATGTGTGTATTTAACTGTGCTCGCTAATGTCGACATAATGGGGGAAACATCTGGCTTTCACTATTGTTCACCTTTAGTTTGCATGCTGAACATTTGCCTGTTTAAATCATAAGAACTGTCACTATACAGAGATGTGCGTGTGTGGACGATGTGTCTTCTCATTTTGTAATGCAGTTCCATGCTTATACGTTATCGTTTTCATCCTCTGTGTTGTAATCTACGGTTGCCATAGCCACGGTATCAACAGGTCGAGGGCGGCGCTCCCAAACTCCGGGTCGCTCCGTCTTTTTTGAAAAATTATTCCAGTGGAATAAGGAGGGAACAGCTTTCGGCCGAAGACAACGCTTCCCAGAGGAAGACACGAAGATCTCTCCTGTCTCAAAATACCGACTACAAACTCTAGACCTGGTTGTAACTGTGAAGCCGTCCCTTCTGATTTTTATCAGCCATTGTGCGCGCAATTCAGAATCTTTAGGAAAGGAGTGTAAACTTAACATCTTGTTAAATCTCCCCCAGCAGTAAACAGCGGGACACAGCAATGGTGACCGGTCCCACCTTCTGCTCTTTGTAATTTAATTTTGGCGTCCATCTCCGCAGTAGCGATTGACGGCAAAATAAAGCTACCGAAAATGTAATCCGGTCTTAAAACAGGAAGTTAGCATTTTCTCGTGCACAGGGTCTATAGGACTGCACCTTGAGACTGATCGATCACACTAACTCTTTTATTTACTAATCAACTACAGAAGCTGAGACTCCATTCGTGCGATAAAGTTACAACACAGTTACGCAGTTATAAAGTAAGTAAACTTCAAATAAGAAGGTAAATAAAACGTTGCATAAAATTCAAGTCATTATTTGAGAATGATTAATAAACTATTAATCAGCCTATCGACGGGTTTAAGAACACGCGCTTTTATTTTGAAAGGTCAAAACAGGCTAGAGCTCTGCCCGTACTTTTAGCCTTGACGGACTGTTGTCACCAGTAGCTTCACCATCCTCCCACAAACACCAAGCTGGTTCTGTCTGTGCTTCAAAACAATGGGGCTGTAATGTCAGCGACGGGCGACACCGGAGCATCTTTTCAAAGGCACTGAAGCGGTGTATGGATTTAATGATGATGAAAAAGAAGAAATTCAAGTTCAAGGTGGATTTTGACCTGGACGAGCTGTCGTCGGTCCCCTTTGTCAACGGTGTCCTCTTCTGTAAAGTCAGGCTGCTGGACGGCGGCTTCTCCGAGGAGTCTTCTCGGTGAGGGTGCTTGGCTTTGATTCAGCCACTAAAACGTTGACTGACGGCGTGCTGTTCAGTCCGCAGGGTGAACTAACTCTGTAGCATCATATCTTTAGGGAATGTTAACAGCTAACTAAGCTAATAAGCTACAAGAACATGGCTAACATCCGTTAGTCGTGTGCCATCGTAGCGTTAATGGTGTTGGGCTAATATTAGTTTCTTCTGGTCGGTGCTAGTTTGCAGCATCACGTTGCTCAGTTTTAGTAGCTTTGGGTGTTTGGTGGTACGGTTCATTTAAACAAGTGTCCATTTGGAATTCCCTTGTTAAATTTTAGGCTCAGCTCCTCGCTGAGTTGTGGAATAGAGTACTGAGGGCAGCTCACTCATAGCTGTGAAAGCTGAATATGACTCCTTAAGTTTTTCGTTGCTGACTCAATGGTGTCAGTTCCATACTTTATCATAATGTATGCACTGAAGTAGTGGGATGTGTGTCAGTGTGTTTAACCAATGAATAGCTGACCAGTCTTCACCTACCTGGCCAGCAACTTAAACTATAAGTGTGAAGTGTGCTCCCAAAGCTTTATAAGAACATGTCCATGTGGTTAACAGCAGTGTTATCTCAAGACAGGGTTGTCAAATTGAGACGAGCAGAGACCATCATCTCCTCTGATTATCTTTACTTTAATTAACTCTCAGATTTAGTAATCAGACGATTACTTGCATAAACTCTATTGTATTTCAGTTTTTGTATACTCGGGTTGTTAAATCCCTTTCTTGCAATACATACATGCTGGGGGGGTGATGATACAGCATAGTGTTACGATGTTGTATGGATATTTTATTATTTCTAGAAATACTCTGAACAAGGGCCGCCATCACGAGGTAATGTTATCCGAGCAAACTTAAATTATACCCACTCAACTGAAAAACCAACACTGGATACACTGAGCTTGGCAAGGCTGCTTGATGATTTTATTGAATTTTTTGTAACTTGTTGTGACTAAATGGTTGTCCAGAGCACTCAGGGCCACTTTTGATTGCACAGGTCGCATGATAGGAATCATTTTTTCTGCAAAGAGTCGTAGCTTTGGTAATCTGTAAGCAGCAGTATGCCTTCATGCTGAGATAGCGCTGTCGATATGTTTGTTCAGTGTTATGGAAGAAGTATAGAGAAGGTCACTGTGTCTTTTTGGGTTTAGCGATAGGATCTGATAGTGTGCCGAGAGAGGAAGTGGGGTACTGCATGAGGAAGTCAGGGGTGCCAGAGAAGTATGTGAGGGTGGTGTGGGACATGTATGAGGACAGTGAGACAGTCGTGAGGTGTGCGTTGGGAATGACTGGTGGAACTGGGATTAGATCAGACATCAGTCTTTTCTTGTGTGCAGTGGTGATGGACAGGATGACAGATGTGGTCAGGCAGGAGTCTCTGTGGACCGTGATGTTTGTAGATGACATTGTGATCTGCAGCGAGAGATGAACACCTGGAGAGGGGAAGGTATGCAAGTCAGAAAGAAACAATAGAGAATATGTGTGACTGAGAGGAGATAGGTTTGGCTGTAAATGAGTGTAAATACCTGGAGTCAGCTATCCTAAGCAACAGACAGTGGACAAGAGAGAGACAAGAGACCAGAATGGACAAGTATCAATAAGAGCCTGAAATGTATATTTGACAGTTAGCTATGTCGCTGTTTATGTCATTGTCAGTAATTGGTAAGCCGTACCAGTTAACTTGAGTATGTGCCTGGATTGTAGTTATAAAAAGCCTACAGGGCTGCCCAGTGTTGCTCTGATAATATCAAGACAGTGATGGACAGCAGCATTAAGGAGAAGAGACTCTGAGCCAAATGACTCATTTGCAGCTCTTGTGTCAATTCAGAGTGACAGGACAGGTTGTTCAAGTAATGGAGTAATACCTTTACTTTTTGCGTTTTACAGCAGAGCTTCAGAATTGGAATATTAATTTTGAGTGTTATATTGTCTCAAGGTAAGAGGCACATTTTCTTTCTTTTTTTAATGAAAAAAAAAATCTAACTAATGCTCCTGCAACATAAACACATTTGCAGCATCAGTCTAAAAACCAAAACACATGAAAATTAATTGAAAATTCAGAGTTGTAAGTGTGCACAACAAAAGGCCACATTAATGCATCGTTCCCATAAACAGGAGCGACCTGTGCAGTATCTCTCTTTGTATTGTCTTGATACATGCTTTTCAATTACGTGAAAAGGGAAAGACCATCTCTGAATCGAGGAGGGGGCCTAAGGGTACATCCTTCGCCATCTTACAATGCTGTGATTGCAGCCATTCCTCAACTCTCCGTGAATAGTACTCATGGCCATTGATCAGTGGCCTTGATCAGTGGTCTTTGATCAGTGGTTGTTGATCAGTGGTTGTTGATCAGTGGTTGTTGATCAGTGGTTGTTGATCAGTGGTTGTTGATCAGTGGTCATCCAGATGAACAGAATCACCTTTTGAGGATCTCTGTTTGTACATCTACAATTAACATCCAGGAAATGACAACCCAGCTGCACAAGGTTTGTGTCCTTTTCTTATTGGCTAATGGGTGGCCTTGTGACACGTGAGCGTTGCAGCTTACCGCAGCCAGTTGTAGTGGTTTGTGTGGAAACGAAACAATTTGCAAGCCAAAAAAGTTGTTTAAAACTAAGAAATAACAGATGTTGAGAAAAAGCCGCTTACACAGCCTAAAAGTGTTGCTTAAATCTCAGACTTGAATAAACCCAAACACACACACACACACACTCTGATAAATGTTTCATACTCAAACAATACTTTGTGACAGCATCCACTTGTCTAGAATAAATTCAGGTTATGACATTTCAAACAGAAGAAATGATGTAAACGAGGAGTTACTTGACTTTTACCTTATAAGGCAGCAGCACGCATGACAGAACATATTTGAATCGGTAAACTCTGCAAATCAAAAGTGTCAAAATATTTGACCACATGCACATTAAAATAGTTTTTATAAGGAATTACCAGCTTTCAGCCATGACAGGAAGTGACCTTTTGCAGTGTTGTCAACATATGCATGTTAACTGTCACCTTAAAGCTGTTCCTACAGACATGCCCACTATGGCTTTTCACTCATAAATTAGACGGGTCTGTAACACCGGATTAATGCAGCAGCACACATTGTTTTGTAGTTTTTTGTAGGCTTTAGGGATTACATGGGCTTCACTCAGATTATATAACATGCCTTCTGTTAGCTCAGCCTGTGCCTGACGGTGTGAATTAGGATGTTTTCATACGTCATGGCAATGCCATCCTTTTATTATTTTTATGAAAGCTACAGTCTTTTCCACATGTAAGTAACCACTTTAATGAAGGGAAATAAAGATGAAGCTAAACAATAAAGTTCGGTCCCTAATTAGAGACGTCCTCTTCAGGCTCGGCAGCGTTTTATACTCGACCCATTGCTGATTTAATCTTTTTTTTCTTTTGTTTTTCCAAACATCAGTTTGGTTTATGTTAGACCGCCCCAAAAACTAGATTTCCTCTCAGACTCTTTTAATCTTCCAAACTGGAAGTGGGAGAGAAGATTTCCTTTGGTGTAGCTTTTCATCTGATCTGCACAGGCATTTCTGGAAAAAAAACAGTTTGTATAAAGATGCATCTTTGAAAACATGGGAGTGAAAGCATCCAGAATGAGGTCTGAAAGCTTTGCATCTAAACAGAGTTGAGAAGATTTGTATTTGTGGAAGCATTCCTGTATGAAGTCTGCCTGCAGTCGCCTTTTAAAGAGCATGTGTAGTTAACAAGAGACCCGAGCCATGTAGAGGGATGGCAGAGATGACCTCGGCTTGTGCTTAAAACCAGACTTAGTCATAACGCACGCTAATAGGATTTTGATGCGCCGAGAAGCGCAGCGAGCCACAGCGCACGAACTCGAGCCAGAATTCCCGAAGCACACGGTGTGTCCAGCTGGCTGGGAGTTCCCTCTCGACTCGGGGAGTTCGCTGTCTGACATTTGTCAACCTCAGGTTGGAGTCGGCGTTTGTGAAACATTAGTCACGCATCTGCTGCTTTTTATTTATAGAAATGCAGCAATACAGAGCAAAACGCAGCCTTGTACCGTTCAGTCGGTCTTGCCCATCTTGAAAAGGATTTGCACACCCTGCTAAGGCTCCTTTCAGATTTCAGACCTGTTGCATCATTTTCATTTATACTGTATTAAAGAGTCAAAAAACCTTCAGCTCTGTGTGTGTTGCAATCAAGCCGAAGCAAAACCAAATGAATGGTGTGTAATCTATATTGCCAGATGGAAGCTGGTTAGGTGAGTGGGAGAGGAGAAGATGCCAGTGAAAGCGAGGCCATCTGCGGTATCGTAATTCTGCCCACGCTCGGGCTTTCTCTTTCACTTCGTCTCATCCTTTCACAGACAGCAGGCTGTACCTTACAATCGTTTTAACCTCTAGACGGTGGAGGATGTGCCGCTCTCTTTTTACTCTCGTGCCAATAAACACCACACCTGCTACCAAAGCTCCTGTATTTGTCAGTTAAATGAATCAATAAGAGAAATTAAGACTGTAATTAAATAGCTTGCTTATTAGGTGCTGAGAATGAGCACATGGGCTTGTATTGGCAGCTTGAATGGATGCCCTTAAGCAGAGAAGAGATGTGGGAAATGTTAATCCAGCAGCCTTCAGCTGAAGTCACTTTATTTGTTATGTAACAGAGAG
Organism: Hemichromis elongatus; assembly: GCA_015108515.1. Taxonomy (NCBI): domain Eukaryota; kingdom Metazoa; phylum Chordata; class Actinopteri; order Cichliformes; family Cichlidae; genus Hemichromis; species Hemichromis elongatus. Next base: position 55,914 of record VUQR01018893.1, on the reverse strand, counting down.
ATTAAAATTTATGAAATGAAGTTTCTGAGGGCGGTTTGCGTGGCTGTTTACATGATTTGGGCTGGCTTACTCTTAAAATGTCACGATACATTTGCCTCTTTGTTTTGGTAGCAAATAAAATAATTACAATAGATGAGAACTGATATGTTTGTTGTTTGGCTCTTTAGAATACAAATATTTCTTTCCCACATCCCTTCTGTATATAGCGTACAATGCAAGTAGAGTCTAAAAAAAAGACAAAATTCTCAAATGCTTTTATAAACCATGCCAGTGTTTGTGCCAGCCTCTACTCATTTAAAGCTAGAGGCCAAGTTGTGAATTAGCTTTTCAGGCTCCAGCGTGCGTATCAAACAAACACGTGACCTTACTGGGTGCTTAAAGCTGGTGTCCGTGTGTCCATACAGGGAACCTGTGCAGGCGAACTGTGTTAGATGGAAGAAACGGTTCTCGTTCCCGTGCAAGATGAGCGCCAACGCAGGCACAGGTGTTCTGGACCCCTGTGTGTGTCGTGTGTCGGTCAGAAAGGTAAAGTATTATATTTTAGCCTTTTCCTCATCACTCTCATCTCACCCAAACTGCCCACCCTAAGCCTGGCTAGTCCTTCTGGACAAAGTCTTCCTGTCTTGAGGTGATGCCTACTGGTGTTGTGATAATGAACAGAGATGTAGCCGTAACATGAATCGTAGTGGTCATTGTGACATACAAAAAACCTGGATGTATAAATCACCAGTTATGCCTGACAAAAGCTGCTTCAGGAGTTTGATTTGGGGTTTTTCGTTTGGCTTTTCCTCAGAATAAGTTATTTTTTTCTCCCCACACAAGTTATTCTGTCTACACTAAGTTTATGCAACGTTACAAGGCACTAGAGCTTCATCAACAACACAATGTCTCGGGCTCTTTCCATCAGAGTACTACACAAAAGTCATGCAAACTCCTGTAACGGACACAGTAAGCTTCACGAAAACAGTTTACTTATAGCTTTACTAGAGTAACAAGTACATGTGCGTATATGCTCTAGTTTGTTTATTATATATACCTGCCCAAAGACTGCAGATAGAAATCAGCCAGTATCTAAATTTGGTCAAAATCGTGAGGTCAGTATTTTTTGTGCATTGTCCCTGACAAATAAAGAATAAAACCCCAAAAAAGTGTTTTTCCCCAGTTCAGCTGGCGAATGGCTGTTTTCTTGCAGGACAATCACAATCTTTGCAGATAACATCTCCTATAGATTTCTATTCAGGATACACTGAGTTCCACGTTCTCTCTCTTGTGCAGTCTCTGGTTGTGAGCATGGATGTTTTCATGCAAAGAGGAATTGTTGGCTTACTTTCTATATTTGTAATATTTTGAGTTTATTATGTGAAGTTCCCTGAGGTGACACGTGATTTCATGCAATATAAACTAAAATCCAATTAAACTGAATCTGAATCTTACAATGGTAAGTAGTCCGAAAATCCCTATTTCTTCCACATGGATTCTTCCTTTTTACCAGTGTAATTGTTTTTCTTTTTATATTGTTGAAAATTTCCCATCACAGCTATTTGGATCCAACCTTCAAAGTTTTCTGGTGATAAGAACATTGTGTTTAACTGTAAAGTTTTACCTTACATTTAGCCCCTCAGCCTTTTACATTTTACCTTAGCCTTTAATTATTAGACCAATATTTTTAAATTATAGTATCAGGAATGTAAAGAATAAAGTGAGTAAAGTTTTTCAAGGATCAGTTCAATATGAAACATTAAGTTAAGTTTCAAGTCATTTTTAGTAATGTTCTGTTTTTGTTTTTGCTTGTCTTATGCAGGAGCTGAAGGGTGGAAAGGCATACGCGAAGGTAACTCATCACAGGCTTACAATATGCTACCCCCCCTCCTTTGAGCTGAACCTCCAGGTCACCCAGATTTGACAGTAATCAGCCATATGAAGTAGCTAGCCTTGTGAGCCTGTAGCAAACAGATGGCCTTCACTGCCTAAAGGGTGGCTCATTATGTTATGCCTTTTCACTTTAGCTGATAGTAATTATTTAATGAGCAAACTAAACCCTATTATTATACATACTCAAGTAGGTATCCTTTCCCTAGCTTATCATTTGAAGAAAAAGCAAACTTTAAGTTTGCTGGTATTGTTTTATTCAGCTTTGTCTCCTGTCCTTCTTGATGTCATTTTCCATCCAGAGTTTGTCATATTGCTGACTGGGAAAAAGATCCGTCTCCTGAGGGGGGAAAAAAACAAAACACAAAGGTTACCCTGTGTCATTCCTTCTTTCTCCTTCAGCTTGGTTTTGCAGATCTGAATTTAGCAGAGTTTGCCGGCTCAGGGAATACAACCCGCAGATGTCTGCTGGAAGGCTACGATACCAAAAATACTCGTCAGGATAACTCCATTCTCAAGGTAACACAGTCGCACACGCAACAGTATGATGCGACTTCAGCGACACAAGTGCGGTGTTTTTCCTTAACTCGGAGAATCACACTGGACGGGTTTTTGCATAAATGTTGCTAGCAAAGATGATATCTGAGTCGTTCATTGGAGCCAGAAATAATCCACGGGCGTAGATGAGATGTGTCACCGGTGGGAAATAAAAAGGATGGTGCAGATTTACCGGCCCACAGTCACTATTTGCTGTTTTTCTTGAACCCTCAATGTGTGATGACATTGTGCATTAATCAGTGAGCACATTTTGCTGACTCTAAAGCAAAAGTGGGCAACTTTTCTGAAGTTGTCCAAGTTGAATGGAATTCAAACCTAAGCTAACTTTTTTTCTTTCTATTAATAGGTTATCATCAGTACGCAGCTCATGTCGGGGGATCCCTGTTTTAAAACGTGAGTTGAGCCTATTCTTTTGTACTTCTCTGCAGTCTGTCAGTAGAGGTTGTTGACTGAAAACCATTTAAATCCAATCGTGAATCATGCTCTTTTATGAGCTGTGCTCATCTGGATATGTGGATAATACAGCGAGGAAAACAAAACTGCCCCTATGACCTTTCCTGCACCGTAACTTAAAACCTCTTTGTTCTCTCAAAACAGCTATATTTGAAGCACCAGCGCTGTTGCTTGTGCTCTGTCTTTGTAGGGATTATTATTTCCTCAGTTATTCAGTGTCATATGTCTAAATTATTACCACAGATCTGCTGCTGTGATTTGCTGTTCCAAGAGCTCTAGCTGTGTGTGTACTACTTACAGCTTTAAACATTGAGACTTAAAGGTTTCACTGGATACAGGATTTTGCAACTCTGAAGTAACCGTGCACTTAACCTGTCATTATTTAAAGCATTGAGTTATAGCTTGTACATAATGCGCGTAATGTGTTATATTGTATTTTCTAATCCTTGGTCTAATTTTGTCTGTTCTTCTTTGCTTAGGTTTAGTTGATGCATTTAAGTATATAAATAGAAAATAAAGGCCAGCTGTTTTGCCTCTGTCATCAGGCCTCCCTGCACAGCCACAATGATCGCGATCCAAGGTGATACAGAGAGCCTCCTGGAAGAGAGGAAGGGAGGGGACTCGCAGAAAGGCTGTTCTGGTGAGGCCAATCACGCCACATTACACTTCTGTGCTTCTGTTCTCATCTTCTCATTGGCTTTGTCAAACATTTGCTGTCACCTGACAGATCGTGCTTCATCACAAGCGAAGAGTTTCTTCTTATAGAGTTGAGCTCCTCTGTTTCAGTTGTTGGTATTATCTAAGACGTGCAGTAACCTCGTCGTTTTTTTGAGCCACTCCTATCTGCTGTATCAGCGGGGATTTAAGTTCTCAGTACAACCGATTTCCACCAGTTGGAGTCATGCACGATCACCCGTGAGATTAGCGTTGAGCTGGAGGAGGAGGACAAATTGTTATTAAGAGACTGACAGAAATGAGCACTGACAACCTGGTTTTCTCAGCAAAAGCAAAACTAAGAATAAATGTATAAAAAAAAATGTAATATTTAATCAACTAAATTAAAAAACTAATAAAAATGAAAGACGAGTATTAGAGGTGGACAAATGAAAGCGATTTAAAGCAAAGTGATGCAAGTTTTGTTCATTAAAGGTTTTCCTCCCCCGCTCAGAATTTATTTTCTTCAGTGGATTTATCTGTTTGGTGTGATGTACCATCATTAAAGGCTCCTTTTATTTGATTTTTACCCATTGTGGGTTCAAACCGATAAAAAATAATAAAGTGCTCTACAAATAATAGTCTTCATATTAGTAGAAGCAAACATTTCTAAGGAGAACGAATCACTTCCAGGATAAATAATGGCGCTTCATCTAGATGTTTTCCTGGGAAATTGCGTTAAATTAATATATTATGTTATTTAGTCATTCAGTGTCGTTTTTCAAGCTGAACCCAGACAGGAAATGTGATTATCAAATGACTGAATACGTGACGAAGTCATGTTCTGAATGAGTCGCTGCTTTATAGTAAAGTAAACAGGAAGTTATGCAAACGATAAAACCAGGTCAAGAGTACCAAAAACACAGCAGCTCTGTTGCTCTTATAAAATGAAATTTAAAACATTTACTGTAGTGAGCCCATCTGTGCTACCACAGAGCAGAACAACCTGCAGACCCAGCTTCTTCTTTTTTTTTTTTTTGTTTTAACTGATTTCACCACCTCATTTGTGAAAATATAGCAAATAACTGTGATAAATTGTGCCAAATTACAAATCAGTTGCTGTCCACATACACAGTCAAGCCAGAACCTCATAGGTCTAAAACAGAAATTCCGTCACAACTACTCACTCTGCTGCAAGACAACAATCCTCCTGCAGAATGGCGTTTGCGTTTATAAAAAACAGTTGCTCTGATCAGTGCAGACAGACTGATTACAACGTGTGGAAATGTGTCTGCATTTATAAATGAGATGGTGATTATTTGCAAATGTTTAACAGGCTGTCTGAATGTGATTGCAGTCAGTCCAAGTCAGACTTTAGTTGTTGGAGACAAGTTGCCTCCCACAAAATGACCTGTGCAATCACCTAGTCAGAAATGGTTGCCTCGACCGCTTGCAGCCGGTCGTCAAAAAGTAAAAGAATCCAGTGCGGTCGCAAGGCAACGGTGGATTCTAGTCACAATAAGGTCACTGGCCTATTTTTAGTCTTTTTATTTATCTATTTAAAATATAACCTTTATTTAACGAGGAAGTCTCTTGAGATTCAAGTCTTATTCTTAGGGGAGACCTGGCACACAACGCTAGTGAACTCAGCCTGAAGTGTAAAATAACATTAATTCTAGGGTGACTAACTTGGACCATAAATCTGCATTAGAATGCTACAGATTTTATTTTATTTTTTTTAAACGAGACCTTCACCTCTGATGAGTTTTTATCCCTTGTAGATGGTGAATGGGACCGGGCCTTGCTTTTTTTGGAGGGGACTGTAATTGACGTGTCAAGTCCCTGCTAATCTGGTTTGGATTTATACAGGAAGATCATGGAGAGCTTCCAGGAGCTTCTCAGCATTGTAGTTTGTAAGAACAAGGCAGAAGCTGAAATTTATTTCGGTTAGGAGCAATCTGTAGCACATGCTGTACTGTTCTGTGTAGCTGACAAAGCTAAAAGATGATTTAAAAAAAAGGGATCACGAGTAGGTCATCATAATTTTATCAGTTATGTTTTTATCTGTCATTAGTGTCGCCCCCCCACCCCCACGCATCGCTGCTCAATCACTTGTAAAACTGCAGACGCTCGTCGGATTTCTGATTTTTCCTGTTTTATAGATGCCATAACGCCTGCTGTACTTTGCTCCCATCCCCTACTGCAAAAAAAACATTTTTCTTGAAGATTTCTATTTCAGCGCCTTCTTCCCTCTCTTATTCAGTATGTGCGTTCATGTGCAAACACATTGCTGTGTTTAATGCGTGTTCTTCCCGGGAGCTTCAGAGAGTAGCACAGCTCTTTCATGTATAATTTAAACTAGCTTTCTTTTAGATGAACCACAATCTGCTCTAACCCAGGGGGGGCTTTTACAGGCTTAAAAATAGGACTTTTGTGCCAGCTTTTCTGGTGCGGGTTGTGTGTTCGCATGTGCGATGCACATGGTGTCATTCCCAACATGCGTTAGCGGTGCATGCCCACGTTTCGTATATGGGCAAGATGCGCCAGATCAAGTCACGTACGTCTTTGATCGTGTTTTGTTGGTGGTTTTCTGTCCAGCAGAGATAATCTGCACAGACCTGTTGTTGTGCAATTTAAAAATAATTTTAGGATAGGTGCAAAAAGTGTGTACTGTATAAGCTGCTGTTTCTGGCTGTGATCACTGGCATTGGTGCGGCGCTGAAGGGAATTCTTTCTCTAAATTTGAGGCATATCAAAAAGATGATTTGAGGAATTTGAAGTTTAAAAAAATAGCTTTGAGGTCATTGAGACCACCTTCACTCACGTGTCTCTGGTTGTTACCCCCCCTCTGTAGTCTATTTTCTGCTGTGTTGCTGAGACCTTCCCACAAACGTTTGAACTCTGAAATGTTTTTGCTTTTTGGCAGCTCACCCTTTTTGCCCATTTAACATTAAAACAGTGGGCTCCCATTTTCACACTGTGACATATCTTTTTCTTTTTTTCTTTAAAGACTTGAATTTAAAGAATCGTTATCCACATTGTTCCTTCCCAGCTGTCAGCTAGCATCCAGCTTTGCTCTTCTGATTATATATTTTCAGAGATTTTATGTATTGCAGCCCATCTTTTTGGTTGCAGAACTAACTTGAGCTCTTTCAGATGGAAATGTTTGTTTTCGCCTGAGCAGAAGTGACTCTGTGTCCCTGCACATGCCAACTGTGGCCACTGGCTCATGAACTCAGAGAGAGTGAATTATTTCACTCTAGACACGCATGGATGTCTTTCCAGCTTTCACTTCCTACTTTCACTTTCAGTACTATGCATAAATGTTAGTGATGGTGTTAAATGACTCCACAGCATGGGCTTATCTGAGGGCAGTTTCTTTATTTTTTAACAGGATTCTTTGTGGAAGCTGTACATGCATGTTTTTTACTCAAATCCACATCTAACATCCGGGTCTGTCCTTTTTTTTAATCCAGCAGAGAGTCGGGAAGGGAAGTGCTCTGTTGTGTCAGATGACCCAGGTGGCTACTGCCACTCCCGAACTTCCAGTTACGCCAGCCAACAGTCAAAACTCTCAGGTAAGAGTTTAAAATGTAAAACTCAAACTCTTTTTTTTTTTGTCTTTATTATCTGCTGTTGTTTATATTTTGCTTTCCAAACATACAGATAGTCTATGTATGAATCCAAGCTAGCAGCAAGTAGTAGGGAAAAAAAATATAGTAATTTTTTAGTCTTCGCCTACGATAAATTGTACTTGAAATAATAGGAGTGTAAGGTCAAAATGAGAATAAAAGGCCTTTGGATTGAGGAGGAGGGAAAGAATAAAATCATATTTCAGTGACACTCCAGCAGCACAGTTCAGAGCCAGGGCTCGAGTTTCCATTACAGGCAGATCGGATGACAGTAATAAAAGATCAGAGGAAGTGAAGAGATGCACTGAGCTCAGCTCTAATGACCCTCTCATATAGAATTTAAAAATGTATTTCCTTCCACGTGAAATGGCTGATGGATTTATTCAAACCTCTCATTAGTGTGTGGGAAGTGACCTGATGCCCCGAGATGTCTCTTCTTGCTTTAGCTGGCTTCCCGCAGACACGAACAGCGTGAGTGTGGGTGTCACGTGAACGGCTAAATCATTTAGTACAGAGCAAGTTACAAATCTGCTGCACAACACATTAAAAAAAAAAATTCTGCATACCGTACATCTTTATTAATGTTACAATGCAGATTTAACCCATATGCTATATTAACACTGGTGCAGGATTTGTATACTGCATTTAATATGGAATTGTTAAGGTAATCCTGAGGTAAGATCTTAAAATCTAAGAAATTCCTGTCCCACCATCCATGTTCATCCATGTCAGGAGTTGTTTGGATAAATATTTCCCTATTATTTCTCTCTATCTATATATTATTTTTTAAACATTCTCCGATGCCATGTGTTTCCCCTAGAGTGACTGCAGCCTGCTCCACTCTGTGTGAAGGGGGAGGGGCCACACATATATGTCCACATGTTTATCTGGCTATGCTGCTGAGAGCATTATTGACAAAAGACTTCCATCCCATAGTCATCTCAAAACAGCCATGCTTTAACAAGCAATTAAACACACAGCAACTAGTAACTTTATGATAACCTCCATAAGATGCATTTAAGGGGAATTGTAAACAGTAAATTTTACCTATAACAAAATGACCTAGGTTACAATCTCTGAGCTCATCAAGTAAAATGCTGCTGCTGTATGTTAATACAGTCACTGCCCGTGTCTCTCAGGCTACAGCACCGGTCACTCCCGCTCCTCCAGCATGTCAGAGTTCAGCCACCGGAGAAACCATTCAATAGGCAGCGTCTCAACGGGTATCGGTAGCATCCCGGAGCCCAGTGAAGACAGAGAATCCAGAACCTGTCCAGCTTTGCCTGAGCACCCAACCACCTCAGCAGCTTCCGGGAACGCTCCGGGCACACCAGTGCGGAGGGCATCCTCCTGTGAACGGCTCAACAGGTAAGGTGCACACTGAAATGATTTATTCATGCAGTGTGTACCAAATGTATACACAAATGTTGTCACTTTCTTTGTCATATTTGATGAAGAGAATCTAGAAAGCATGCCAAATGTGGTAGGCTTTTATGGTAGTAGTTATACTTAATACCTCTGAGACCAGTGTCATGTTTCAGGAAGCAGCTGTCAGAGTAGAAGGGCTTTGGAGGAAGTGTATTTGTGGTTTCATTATGTGAGCTTTTATTCTTTGAAAAACTTTCATTGTGTTTATGGGATCTAAAAAATGCCCAACTGTGAGCAGAGGAGTATTCCTGGGGGGTAGTTTTACATGCACAGTTAAGTATTCATGGGAATTTACTTATCTGTGTTCTTGCAGAGACTTGATAAGGAAAATATATCTGCACCTTTAAATAAACTACCATTTGGCCCTGTTGCTAAGATACCTCACTGTGACAAGGAAAAGTCAGGAAGTATTGTCATATTTCTGTCCTCTTCAAAATGGCACTTTTACTCTATATTTTTTGCACAGATGAAATGAATGATAATTAATGTGTGAATCGTTGTTAACAACCTTTTGCCAGAAAACGGCCAATACAGACAGATGAGATGTCCTCAAAATTACAATGTATATGTGACTAGCATGCCATTTTTAAAATGTTTTATTATAATGCATAAAAAATGTACTTCTTTATATTTAGTGATTAAAACACACAACACAAGTGTTGAAAGCTGAATTAATTACAATAAGGGGATCATCCATTTTATCCAATGGCTATCTAATGTAAGTGACTGAAAAAGCAGTTGAAACACTTTGTAGAGTTTTGACTGGTTAAGCAGAAGTAAGCAGGTTGATCACTTCGCTTCATTAGCACATAATACAATTTGAGGTACAGGAAGCAAAACATCAGTTGTATTCTGCAGTAAAAGCACACTCCAGATGCTCTTGTGTGTTCTCCCTTCAGACACCCAGTGAAACAGGACTCCATGGAGTCTCAGCTGAAGAGAATGGACGACACTCGGGTGGATGCTGACGATGTTGTGGAAAAGATTCTCCAGAGTCAGGACTTTACACCCAGCCTACTAGACTCAAGTGCTGAGGGTAGGACATGTCCTAAAATCCTTTGCATAAATATAATTTGGAATAACTTTATTATATTAAGTTTTAACAGAATATTGTTTTTGTTGTTTTCCCTTTTCTTTTCCCTGGACTAAAATGACATAACCTTAAGCTATGGTGCCTTTACTTTTAAACTGGCCTCTTAAATAAAGATCAAAGTTTTGAAACAGATCATTTAATCTCTGTGAAATGTATAAATGAAGAAATCTTCACATTTAAGAAGCAGGTAGTATCTGATGGATCGACAGAGATTTCAGCTTAATAATCAAAATAGATGAATCAATACAAAACAAAAAATGGGATTCATCCCAATTCTAGGTTACTACTGCAAATGTTTAAAGCACGGCACATTTGCATATTCATTTCCCATGAGTCAGTGCGTGTGTGTGTGTGTGTGTGTGTGTGTGTGTACTTTAAGGAGTGAGACATTGTTTTTCCCTTCCAAGGTCTCATCCAGCTCAAAGCTACAAATGGAAAGCTGCTGTCAATAGATGATTATTTTTAGGTTGCCTAGCAACTGGCTGCTCGTCATTACAAGAATTGTACAGGAGGATGTGGGTTCTCCGTGTACTGACCAAATGTTATGAACGCTGTTTCAGAGGAAGGCCTGCGTCTGTTTGTTGGACCCGGGGGAAGCACAGCCCTTGGAAGTCATCACCTTCCCACCAGGTGAGCATCATGAGCCTGGGGCTAATCAGTGACCTGAAGACAGCAAGCAAACTGGTGTAGGGATTTCTGAGAGTTTCATTCCAGAGAGATGAGTGTACACCACGTTCCAAATTATTATGCAAATAGGATTTTTAGTGTCATAAACATTGAATTTTTGGTTTTCAGTTAAACTCATGGATGGTATTGTGTCTCTGGGCTCTTTGTGTCACTGATATCAGTCTCAGACAGCTCTCATATTTAGTTTGCCAGGTGAGCCCAATAAAACAGAAACTACTTAAGAAGGATGTTCCCCATTATTAAGCAGGCCATGGGTTTCAAGCATATGGAAAAGTAGAAGGAGCTCTGCTGCATAAATGTGTTAAATAGTGCAATAGCTTAGACAAGGTCTGAAAACATTAGATATAATATGAAAACTTAGGCACGATCATCGTACTGTGAAGAAGCTTGTGGCTGAGTCAGAGCACAGATGGGTTTGTGCAGACTAAGCCATAAAGATGAAGGTTTCTGCCAGACAAATTCATCAGATTCAGAGAACAACTGCTAAAATCCCATTACAAAGCAGCAAGCAGGTATTTGAAGCTGCTGGTGGTCCCACAAATCTCAAGCTGTAGGACCCCCCAATAAAATGTTTTGAAACTTTGTTGTGCTTAATAATTTTGCTACCATTGGGAGGTTTGTTTAATAACATTTGAATTGCGCTCTAACGGTTAATGACTTGAAAAGTATACTGACTGTCATATGAATAGACTATGTAGGAAAGTCAGCAACAAATAACCTTTGCATAATAATCTGGAATGCAGTGTAGTGACTTCATGATAGCACCATTATCTCAATGTTATAACAGACTCAAAGCTGAGAGTAGTTCCTCCTAAAGTTTACAGGTTTGGTGCAGAGCAAAGGAAAGTTCTGATGACTATAGACTTTAGAATGAAGGAGTACCCGAGGGCGGGAGGGGGATTTGTTTTGTTAATAATATTTTGATGATAATATTTTGTTCACCCCCCCCTTGGTTTTATATGACACTATTTCAGTTTGGTACCTTTTGTGATAACTAATGAGGATTTAAACACGTGAGTGAGTGCCAATTCTGCTTCCTCGTGTCCTCTTAGGGTTGGTGGTGGAGCGTACGAGCAGGTGGTGATTAAGCGTTAGACGTCCGTTTCCATTTCAACTTTCATTCCTACCCAATCAGCACGTGTCTAAGCTGATCACTCAGTGATCCGTCGACATTACACCAGTGCCCTTCCTGTGTTCATATCGCTTAAGATGTCATTAGGAGAAAGAAGTGGACAGGTTTTATCTCAAAGAATCAATGGAAAAGGAAACACGGTGACCAGATTGTTTTAAAACACTTGTGTATGTAAATTCTGGCTCCCTGCTATCCAAACTCCAAACATCCAAAGTCAAACCAACTGAAACTTTTGTGAAGTGAAGGAAAAATCTACCTTCCCTCTCCAGACGACACAAGGATGGGAAGATCAAAACGGACTGAAAACACATCACATCCTATCAGGACATTCCTTTGGTGTTTGTTTTGGACTTCCTTTTTCAAATAGGATTTAATCTCTGCTGATAAGCTGCTCAAAAAGTAGTCGTTGGCACTCCGGCACCCGTTGGTGATTTCTGAAGTGAGAATATTTTACTATGAAGAATTGAGCTATTTGATGTATGAACGTGAATGTGTGTGAGTGTATGTGGTTATTCCTTTATTGTGCTGGTACACAGGCTGATTTTATTAGCAGTAACAGTAACGCTGTTACTGCTGATCAGTGAAGGGACACATAATCTCTTGTGAGGAATGCCACATTGGTACCCACGAAGAGAAAATGGGAGAAAAGGCAATTTCCCTACATGTAATCACAGAGGCCCCTGTTCTCTAAATGCAGAGTTGTCAAAAATATTCAGTCAATGCTGACTTGGCTATTTAATATTTGTTTTGCTATATAAACACTGTAGAGAATTAAGATTGTGCTTTTTAACAGCTTTAACCACGTTAGGAGCAGTAGGAGCTGGAAACTAAACCAAAAATCACAGCATCTATATGCTGCAGCTACATAGAAGCTGAAGCAAAGGAGCATTGAGAAAACCAGAAGTGAAGCTAAAGCTAAATTAAAATCGGACCATTTCCCTAATTGACATTCCCATTCTCTAGTTTCTTCCTCTGTATAACAAAATAAGACTAAATTGTTCTTGGGGTGGAGAACTCCTCTTAATGGTAACTGGCTACAAGCAACAATCACAAACTAAATTTTTAAAGTCTCTACACACACAAATCAAGTGAGTCATATCATCTTTATGTTAAGAAAATATCAAATTTATCTGTATGCGTTTCTGAATCCAGGTGTGGCAGAAGTGTGGAGTCCCAGACTGCCCTCTTTTATCTTGTTACTGCTCTTTGCATTTTCATGGCAGTAAATGCTAAAAATAACAGTGGCCTCTGATGAATACTGATATGGAAGGGTATATATATCTCAGATATTCACTGTTGCAAATTATATCTATTGTGTGGCTATATCTCTATGAACCGACTTGTGGATCAGGGCGCTTGCACAAGAAAGATCCTGTGACGCATTAACTGTTTGACTCATGCAGCTGTTGTACACTATGGCTTTTTTTTTTTTTTTTAAATATAGGACAGAAAAGGAAAAGTTAAGTAATTCACTGCCATAAAGGAAATCCTCAACAGCACCTGTACTTCAAAGGAAAGACCCAGAGTAATACAGTAATTTGTGCACATCTGCTAGCTTCATATCAGAAGACAGTCTCAGACGCACCAGTTTTAAAATCATTTAGGGCCGTGCATGTAGACTTTCCATCTCTCTCGCCTCTTAGGAGAGTGGGTGCACAGTTTAGTTGAACAAGTTAGCCAAAGTATACAACAACCGTTATTACCTGGGAGCCCGTAGGTCTATGCACATTGAGAGTATTAGACACATTATAATCAGTGACAACAGACTGTACAGCATCTAATTTTCCGTCTCCTGTCGTAAGCCATAGTAGAAGTAGGATCAACGCCTCTTCTAGATTAACTCTTATACATCTTGTATCAATATCTGCACAAAGTGTCATCAGTGTATGGTGTTTTAACTATACGTCAGTGTTCTGTCTTTACGTCGCTCTGCATGACTATGGTGTCGTTTTTTTAGCTGTGACAAACTTTGCAGAGCCTGACACATCGTAATGTTTTCTCCTTATTTGAGCGGTACCATGTTCTAACCCATTTCCACGCTGAAGGAGGAATGTTGCTTGCCATTTACTACGTAGGACTTAATTTTGTTCACGTGAAGAGAGATGTCTGCATAAGCATCAGTGTATATGATATAAATGTAAGTCAGTGTTATTTCGGTTTGATGTTGATCACAAATAATGAACATGGCTGTGTTTGAATCTTTCATTGCTGATATTGTGCCATATTTTTGTTTCTAAAAGTCTTTCACTACATATGACTGTTACGTGTATGATTTATGGTGATTTTTTTTTTTTTTTTTTTTTTTTAATTACAATTCATTTTTTACCTGTGGGAAACGGGTATGTTCATCTCGGTACCTAACATGTTGTTACAAACATGGTTGCTTCTTCTCTTCTGTGAAGCTGTTGTCTACAAAACTAAGGTGTATTTTTCTGTATAGTGATGTTCTGACACTGTCCAGTGTGTTCCCTGTTAAAGACTTGTTCTTTTGACCAACATTTGCTTCTTTAACAAGTGTACTGGATGCTTATAATGTCTACAGTAGAATTAAATCATTTAAATGTTCACTAGCCTGTGCTTTTGATGTGTGTAGAATGTGCAGTAATGACAATCTGAAGTTTTTCTCATATTTATTGTGAACTCAGTAATCATTTGGTTTACACTGACATATCTGGAAAACAGTTCCAAGAAGCCATCTAACAAATCTTTTAGAAGCAGCTAGGTATGTGATGGTAATAATCTAAGTCACCTGCTGGTACCAGCAGCACAGCTGCATCCTCCATGTCAGACATTTGCCTCCCAGTCGTCTTCTTGCTCAGCACTATGGTTGTGCAGACCAGCCTCTGGATACCTACTGTCATTCAAATTGTAGTCATCCTCCGTTTCTTCCTGGTCTGAGAACCCCAATGAAGAGCTACAGTCACAATCACAGAATCATTCATGCAAAAAAAAAAAACACAAGAACTGGAAACACAAGCTGCATGGTTAGCTGACAATGCATGCGAGCTGTTATGGGAAGTGAGCAAAGTACTCTGTGGTTACTGTGGCTAAAATGATTCATGTGAGCAGCGCATATACACGAGCTGATGATCTCTGCTGCGCAAACCTCTTAGTACTGTATTTGTATGCAAGGCTGTAATAGCCTTCCTCACAAATACACTTAATGCCATCACTGCTTTTAATCAGTAAGAGTTATGCAAAGGGGTGGAGAACATTTTCTGGCCACACATAGGATTATGTCATTCAGAGGCTTGACATGTGCATGCTGACTTACTCAAGTTAGTACAAAAGATTTGAGCCACCCCTCCTTTCTATATTTTGCTAGAAAGATGGGAAATATGTAGAAACATACGTGGAAATACAGTATACACAGGTACAGTATACATAGGTGGCTTTTTGCTGCTTGAATGATTCACAGTTCTGTATTAAGTGGCTTAACAAACAAAGACCTTCTTAAAATGGTCAGGCACTAAAATGAGTGGAAAAAAATGAGCCAATGTCCAAAGAAAAACTTCAGAAAGCTTGAAGAACTAAGCTCTAAGTAAAAGAAAGTCTGGCTTCTTGGAAGTAAAATATAAAGAAATAAGATGTGGTTCAGGATTTTCACACAGTACGATACATAACATGTATTTGCTTGACACAACAGATTCATTTACAGAGGGCTGTTTTTCAGCCCAAGACCTGAGGCTCTATTTGTGCCACATCAACTTGAGTCTCCATTAGCCTTGCTAATTGTCTGATATGCACCAGTGCATATGCCACAGGGTCAAGGATGAAAAACAGATTTTAATTTTGGACTCAAGCCAGACTGTTTCACATTCATTATTATGCAACGTGAGATGATTAGAGTCAAACCTGCACCAATGAATGAAGAAAATATTCATATTCACAGAAAAATTAACACAATCTACAAACCACTTCAAACATTTAATGAAGCGCAAAGAAAATGAATTTGAAAAAAAATACCTTGTTCCCAATGATTTACTAGCACAGCAGAGCTATCCTGGCTCAGTTTAATGTTTGGCTCATCCATCAGCAAATGTCTGAGATTACCAAGACTTCCACTCAGCACACTGACTTTAGGACAGCAGGACCACAGCACGTCCAGGGGTACAGCCACAATCCTATCGGTACACACAAAAAGTCAAAATAAAACGCTGGGAGATGCTGGCTCCCCTTAACACCACAGACTGTCATCATCCTGAGGAAGCCCACCTGTGTGATGTACAGGAACCGTGTTTTTCAGCTCTGTCTGATGCACCACCCCATTCCATTAAGTCTTTCATCTCCTCTGCACATGCTGTAAGTATAAAGTGGGCTGTATTTTAAATGAACATATATTCTACTTGTGTTTAAAAAACATCATAAAACTATGCTTTTCACCCCGCCTGCTTCATCTGACAGAAATTCCTCACCTCCTCCCTCAGTTGGACACAGTGCAGCTGCATCACATATCCCACCAGCCTGTTCCTCCATCCATCTATTCTTTAGCTTTTCAGCCCAGTACAGCACTTCGCTCACCACAACTCTGCGCAAGATGTTGTTGTCACACAGGCTGGGGTAGTTTACGCTATAAAGCTGACAGAGGAGCAGAAAAAGCACAGGTTAATAGTCACAGGAGGTCTGGGGAAGTATATATTCAGCATAAAAGCTCCAATAATGTTGATCAATACCACACAGTTATTATTAGAGAGGTGTAGAAACATAATTTTTACTTAATTAATATGCTGGTATTACAGGCGTGTCTATCTCTGTTTGCAATTTTAAGCAGCCACCAGCAGAGGGCAGTAACACTCAAAGCTTGATGTTGCTGCTGCTGCATCATCGAATATTGCTTTTGCCTATGTTTTCCTGAATGTCTTCAAATCTCTGAAATGACTAATTAATAAAAATTGACAGCGAAGCACTAATGTGCATTCTTCAGTAAATAATAAAAGATGCAACTTTTTTTTTTTTTTTTAAATAAAATGTATCTATACTATATTTGCATAGCCAGTCATTTCTGGCATGACCCAGAAAACACAGAGGATGTTTCAGTAGACAAATGAGTTAGAGGACAAAGGGAAACAAGGCTAAAGAGAGCAGTTACAGCTGTTTCCTGTTTACCAGATGGCAGTATGAATTGATGTTCACATAAAACAAAAAGACCAGCTGGACAGCAGCTGCTAATAATAATAATAATAATAATAATTCCAATAGTAGCAGCTCAGAAAATGCTAGTGAAAACCACAGCACTAACGCTAATGCTTTTTGTTTGTACTACTGAAATGATTATCTTTTTCATTTGTACCAATTATAATGTAATATACTTACCAGTGTATATGAAAACAAATCCTCTGCATCATCACCAAGCAACATCTTGCAGCAATCTCTTCCCCCGAGCTGGTGAAACACACCAATCTGGGAACAGAACCCAACTGCCTCCTGCTGGCCCTGTGATGCTTTTCCAACACCCGTGAACTCCACCTCATAGCCGTAGTCCAAACACACCTTCATAGCCCTGAGGGATGCAGTTTAAATTTGTTTTGTATGCTTAGTAAGGGATGGGTTTCTACAGTGTTTTAGGATGGGTTTATATGCCAACTATGAAAATTTACTGTACCAGGATCTGAACTCTGCTCTGGTCCACTCAAATTTGTGGTCACTGTGCCTGTAACTGGACACTCCAGGCAGCAGAATGTTGAACTCAGAGTTTGGGGTGCTGATGATGACCTTTTTTGGGGTCATGTAACCAAATACCACCTCAGAGAAGAGCTCCACATCAGCAGGAGTGAGGTGCTCAATGCTGCACACAACCACAGTTACAAGAAGCAGCACAGAGTGATGGGCACAAAAGCAAAGAAAGAAAAGACATTTGTATTGACGAAGAGTGAGGAGGATGCAGCGGCTTACAGCTCTATACAGGTGACCAGATCAAATCCTTTGAGGCGGGCATCTTTTTGGGTGACTGAGCCCTGGTACAGCTCAACGCGCAGCTGATTGTAACCCGGATCCAAGTAGTCAGTTGATATAGGAGCTAATCCATGCCTGAAGAAACATAAAAGCAGAGCCTGCACATTACTGTGCTACCTGATGCTTTAATCTTTATTTAAGACAATAATCACAGCAAGACTTTAAAAACTGGTTGAAATTTAGTGAGTTAAAATGATCTTAAAGTAAAACTTAACTGGGGTCCCATCTCAGTGGCACTTTTGTGTGTGTGTGTTTTTAATCATTTCAATCTTTATGACTTCCAGTTTAATTGTTCTCACTGACGTCACACTGTTTTCTATTTCTGCTGCTTTTATTAGTGTTTTTTAAAAATACAAATGTTCTGAGGTCCCAGATGCCCCAGTCAAAAGGAAGCAGATGGAAACAAATGACGTCAGCGAATGGTGAATGTTGACTGGGCCAAAATAGAAAAGATTTTTTGATATGAGTCAAGTTTTTATGGTTTGAAAGCATTTAGTTTTTGTTTGGTTTTTATTAGTTTCAGTGTTAAGTTTTAGTCTATATTACTTATTATTTTATTTAAGACAAGTGCTGGAGGTGGGAATTTGTGAAAATCAGCAATGTTACAATATAAACAACTGGACTTTTGGAAAGCAACTGACTCACAGGCTTGAAGACATACAAAGCCCCACAAACTTCAACCAAGCCCTCATCTTGTAGTTTGTGATAACAAATTTTACCAAATTAAATATTAACCATGAGGATATTACCCTACAATTTTATTTTATTTATCTCATAAAAACGTTTTGGTAAATTTTTTTTTCAATTTTCTGTTTGTTGTTTGTTTAATTTTAGCTAACTATAATACCCATGGTAGGATGGGGCTTAGACATGTTAATGTTCACCCGTTAAATAATAGTGCAGTTGACAAAATGCAGTTCGGTTAAACCTAAGAATACGCTTTAAATTACTTAGCCAAGATAAACCCTGCTCATTTCTCCCCTGTGCTCTAGTTTTAACTCACACCCTTTGCATAAACATACATCTTTTTCTTGACTTTGGCACCGTTGACGTCCACTCCAACCAGAAGTTCAATTTCGCGGTGAAACTTGAGCCTTTTGAGGAGGGTACACTCAGCGCAGCCCAAGTCTACCACCTGGACAAAAACACAAAACAGACTCTCGGTTAAAGAAATTTAATGTTAAATTATAAACATAGTAAAAACAGAAGTGGTAAGTAAAGCCAATGCAATGTAGTTCATTATGCGCTATAGTAGCTAACCAATATTAGCTAACTTAACTGGTTTGGTGAAAAGGTTTGCTAAAATAATTAGCTTTGGTGTGGTCAAACGCCAATAAAATATGCTGTTCTTTAAGCTAAACTCGATTTATTTTTCACAAAGACATAAGCTACCTTTTTGGGTTTGTTGCGCTTGACAAAATCGATGACAAATTGATGTCTCTGCTTGTGAAGCGGCGGATTGAACGTCAGATCCATCTTTGGCTCGTCTTAGCGTCCACCAGAGGGCGCTGCTATTATAGAGTCTGGAATCTAGACCGTTTTTGGGGGTTTCAAATGTAAAAAACATGGACGCAAGAGCTCCCCAAAAATGAGGCCAAAACGTCTCTATCGCCCCCTGATGTCTGGCTGCAGTATAGGTACTCCTCCATGTTAGCGGATGGGACTGGGGTCAGACTAAAATAAAATAATTCTCCTCAGATAATTTTTTCCCAAAGATTATTTCTTTCATTATCAGTAGTTCTCATTACGCTGATTTATGTTCAAGGGGCCTCCTTTCTCATATATTTTATTTTAATTACTGCCACAGTGATGTTAAATTGGGGTGTAACTTCATCATAACAGCGTTGCCTGACAGCTTCAGGCACGGAGAAACTTGCGTATCTCTGTTTGGGAATGGCAGATAGAGCGTAGGCTCTGAGAGGAGGTCCAGCGTTTACGTTACAAAACCACGCCTGACCGTGTGAACAAATTTGAACTTAACCTGCTATATGTATAAATGTTGGGCTTTTCTATTTTACTGAATTATGAGGAGTTACTTAAGTGCAAGTTGTTGTTATTTTCATTTGGTGTTACTTACAGATGTGACAGATTGAAAACATGCTGCCGTTTGCACATATTTAATAATCAGCTCTGCACAGGAGCTGAAACCTGATGCTCTTACAGTATGATACAGTGTAATACTCATAAGAAAGTACAAGAACGGTAGTTAGTGACGGAGCAGCCCGTGCTTATTCATTCACCCGCACGGATTAGCTAAACAAACTTTATTAAATGAGTTTTCCCGACAGCCAAACACGTACTTAAGTAACTCCTCATAATTCAGTAAAATAGAAAAGCCCAACATTTATACATATAGCACATTAAGTTAAAATTTGTTTAATTGTCACACTGTGTACACACATATATATATATATATATATATACAGTTAATGAGGTATGTTCACAAAGTTACATGTGAAGTACTATGTACAGCTTACATTCTTTAAGAGAAATACTTTGAAGCATTAATATTTGTTTTTCAGTGCACAAGCAGCAGCTTTAACACTGCAGATAATACCTCGGTATGTTGGAGACCACGATGCAGGAGCAGACTGAGCCAGGACTGGAAACCTGCTGCATCTTCTCATCTCTGGAGATTTCCATTTACAAGCACCAACAACTCAAAGGTAAACATTATATTGAAAAATCTGTTTATATATGTTGCTCAGATATCAGCTGTCAGCAGAAATGTAGAACAGAAAAAATGTAAGAGTAGAACTTCAGATCCTTAGTGTGTGAGAACGGGGAAGGATCGGCTTTATATTTCAGTTTTTGATGATTCTGTTCTCTTTGTGATTACAGGAGCTGCCCTCAGATTCAGACCTCAGCACCACCCAGCGACAGCAGACAGATCATCCAATATGTTCACATGTTAACTGCAAAATTAACTGATGAAAACCAAACAAAGGTTAAAGTACCATATCAGTGAAAGCTGAAGCTGTTTATTCATAAAGTTAAAGACAAAAAGCCAAAAAGATTAATCACCAGTGTAACTGTGTCACTGTATATCAGCATTAACAGTCCCTCAGTTTGCTGTTTCAGAAAGCTGCTGATCTCAGACCTGCACAGCTTCATGTTTTAAACCCTGAATGTACTCAGCTACATGAAGTCACATGAGGTTTTCTCTGACAATTAAATAAAACCTGATGAAGGTCAAAGGTCGTCACTTGTATCTTGAACTAAAAACTTCTGATCTGGAATTCTTTCGCTGTTTTTTTTATGAATAGTGTGTTATTTACCATGGAGTAATTCAGAGTCATTCATACCAGAGTAACCAGAGAGTATAATATATATTTAACATTCTACAGGACTGAATATAATATCTTTATGTAAAAGTCCAGAGCCTCTCCAAGTATTTATAATATTACACAAAGCAAAGGTCTCCATCACAGTGTTCTGGAGCAGGCCTACGATGGAGCTCTGAAGATTTCCCTGTGAGGGAGCTGCTGGTGAAGATCATGAGGTCCTTGATCCCTGCGATAAGATTCAGTTTTCCTGACGTTTCTGAAATGATTCCTCTCTCAGTGGGTCAACAGAACATCTGGCACAGGACAGCTGTGATGAAACCTCTGGACCCAGGAAACCCAGCTTGGTCCTGATGGTCTTCCTCACTAGTTTCCCCCAGGCTGAATGTAGCTGTTGATATGAATATGGACTATATTATTAAATGGAGAAAAAAAAAAAACAATTACACTTATATGAAATCTGCTGCTGTTTTCATTTATGGTTTCCATGTTAGGCTGTAGAGTGCTCTGTGAGTGTAATGGATTTAAAACTTTTAAATCTTCAGTCTTATGTTAAAATCTCAAAGGACAACATTAAATTTTTGATATTAACAGTAAATCTGGGCCTCTGTGGAGTGTGCAGCGGATTCATCGCTGTCTAAAAACTGGATAACAAAAACTAAGGAGTGCTGAATCATTCAAAAATACAGACTATTAGAGTAACAGGTGTGTAGCATGGCTAACTAGCTAGCAACAAGCCTCTAACACAGTGACTATGCTAGCGGCTAATCTAGCAAACGGATTAACGGAGTGATTTTAGATGTTGTGAAACTATAAAATGATAAGCTGTGTGTCTTTTTAATAATAGTGACGTGGTTGTATTTACCTTAATTGAACGAGTCGTTAGTTGCGATAAATCCATCAGCAGACAAACTGCAGCAGCTGGGCTACGTAAAAAGTGTAGAGGGGCGTGTTTACGGTCTTTTTTTTTTCTTTTTTTTTGAACAATTGAACAACAATTATACATAATAATACAATTATAGAAAGGGTATGAAAAATTTCACAGCTTGTAGTACCTTTTACAAATCATGTATACAAATACAAGTAGGTAACTAAAGAAGGTCTACTTTAGGAGAAAATAAATAAACAAAATAAACAATTACAAAAGAAAGAGGTGCTCAAGGTATAAATAAACAACATATAAGTCAAGTGAAACGATACATTCGACACAGCTCTTGTGTTTTACATGTTTTGGAGTTAGTGCTGTTCTTTAGATTCTAGATTCTATTGTTGGAGAACAAAGCTTTAAACGCAAATATATTTGGACACTGTTGTGAAAATTTAGTACAATGTATGTGAAATTTGACAAAAATAATCAGAAGCTTGATAATATATTTTTTCCCTAGACTTATTTGGTCGGTATGTGAGAGGCCAAATAGAATGTGCTGAAAATGTAATTTAAAAAAAGGTTCAAATTTGGTGTTTATAAAATTATTTAGGTCAATCCAAAATATATGTGCATACGAGCATTCCCAAAATAGATGACATATTGTTTCCTCTGCATTGCAGCAAAAAGTACAAAAAGTATCAATATTTTTCTTAAATTTAGCCAGATATGTTTTTACCGGATAACATCTGTGAATCAACTTGAAAGTAACTTCTCTTACCTTATTAGTAATAATAAATTTCCTTGAAAGAATCCAAGTGTTTTCCCAGTCTATATCATTCTAAATATTATTCCAATAGAATACAGCTGCAGGTTTGGAAACAATATCTCTTTGAATAATTTGTCTAATACATATATTTGTGGCTTTATCACTCAATAAGGGACAGATGTTACCAATGTATATGCTAGTGGGATTTAGTTCTGGAATAACACAATTTCTACCTTTAGGTGCAGACACCAACAACCTCCTCACCCCATCTGGTATTGCATCAAAAACTATTGCATATTCTTTTGGAGTGAGAGGAAAATCATAAACAGAAAAGAATTCCTTATAAGAAAATAATTGACCATTATCATTCAGCATACGAGTAAATTTTTTCTATCAATCCATTTCTGAATGTATAATAATTTATTCTTAAATTGTTTACGGTCTCCTTCAGCGGGTGTGTGGACAGGAGCGTGACGCAGACGCTCCACCTCAAGTCACTACTGCGCAGACTCTGGCTCCAATTTGGTACATGGCAACCTCCACGAGCGAGTTGTCTGGTCCATGCATTTGTCGGTTTTTGTTTTCTTTTTGCTTAAGTGCATCCAACTGGTCAAAATGTATTAATTTTTTATATTAATTTAACAATTAGTTTTTAACAATTAGTTTTTCTTAAATATTAATGTACCATTTTTTAAAAATATTTTTTGAGCAGTCGGAACACCGAAGCTTCAGTAGGCTAGAGCATTTGAAAGGAAAAAATATATTTAATATAAATATATAACTTATTTCTAAGTGTTGTTTCTCCTAATCCACTTATAATAACTAAACATATATGATTTACTTTTCTGTATTCAGACACAACATTGTGCTACAGCTCACATATAGACAAGACTGCCTTCTTAAACAAATGTCATGTTCCCTTCATGTAGTAATACAAATGGCCATTTTCCACCACAAAGATATACAGTATTGTGCAAAACCCTTGAGCTACCTTCATTTCTTATATTTTGCTATGAAAAAATGGAAATAAGTGCAGTGATTTATTGAAACATACAAACAAATGTAAATACAGTATATGAGGCATAAATAGAGTTTCTGCAAGTCTAATAATCTTAAATATCAATATGACCGCCTGAACTCTCTTAGGCAGTCTTTCTTGTAATTTTTTAAAGCAGTTGTCAGTAACAGTCATCAAGGCTTCTCGAAAGAAATTCAAAGATCTTCTTTGGATGTTGAGAACCTGCTCTCTATCGAGATGATCCCATGCTGCTTTAATCATGTTGAGGTCTAGGGATGGTAAGCTGGTACACAGATGGTATTGTATGACAGATCAAAGGTGGAGAGTACTTTTCTCCTTTTATAATTCAAACAATTGGCTAAAATACAAAACTACAATTAAATAAATATATCAATAAAAAGGTTAATAATTACTGCAGCGTCGCACTGAGCCAGAGCTGAGCAGAGGAGTGTGTGATAGAACTGGTAGAGAACCTAGCGGGTGGCTGGCTGTACTGAGCAGTGAGAGAACCGTAGCTGTACTAAGCAGAGTCAAGAGTGTTGAGTAGCCTAGTAATCAGAGCAAATTAAGTGCAATTGGGGCTCCACCACCAGAAGGGGGCCCCAAAGAGCACTTGAAATGTCGCACAAGCCAGTTTGATAAATGTATATTTTGTGTGTGTGTGTGAGAGACATATACCAATATTGTTGGCAGGGGGGAGGACAGAGACAGATGCATCATCAAAAATTATTCGTATTCAATGTAAAAAAAAATATTAGAGGTTCAAATTTTATGCAAATATGAAAATCACCATGCTGCCATGTGCCCATTAAAAAATAATACTTAAATATCTCATAAGGGACATACAGCATGTTTATAAAATTAAAAACATTTGTACTATGGTGTGTTTCCGTGTGAAAACAGATCATGCTATGGACAATGGACTGCTGCATGGGCTATAGAGTGGAGAGTGCTTTTTCTCTTACTGATTTGAGTTCTTGTGGACTTAGAAAATCCAAAGAAGAAGACCATTTTATTCCTGTCTTGCTTTTGAAGCACTGTCTGCAGCATTACTCGCTGCAGCCACAAAAAGATCCCCAAACACGTATAGTGAGTTCCTTGTCTTGATTTCCTTCCGCCACACTAGTAAGCTATGATAATAGATGTGTTAGATGTTTAATGCACAAATGATGACGCATGAACAAAATATAGATAATACTAGTGGCGCCGAGGTGGGTGGGACTGGTGCTAGCCGGGGCCCCAAATCAAATTCTACCTTGTCTCATCTCTGGTGTAAATCATTTGTAAAATTAGTAAATCCCCAAAATAGTAATGTTATATACTTATTGTGTCAAGTGTTACTCATAATTAGAAAAAAATGATGAAAATTAACAGCTACTTTAAGAAACAGGTTCTCTGTTGTTACTGGTGTTGATGTAGGATAAGGTCAAAATGACCCTCCTTGCTGCTTCAGTGTTAAAGCTATTCATCCATCAGTGAATTTGGCTTTACTGTCAGTGCATAAATCCCAGTGAAGGCCTCTGATTTTGAGTATGAGAAAATACACATTACTTCTATATTTTGGATTAGTATTTTTTAAGTAAAATACTAATAATGTAATGTCTTGTGTTGTTCATCTGAAGTTGTTCTAAAATAATTTTCGGAGCCGCACAGGCCCAGATGATGCTTTATTATGTCCTGATATGTAAAAGCCTCAGAATTAAAAGATGGTCTACTTTCCAAGTTGAAAAAATTAAACTCCATTTTAGATTTTTTTGCGTGTTTTCATCCTTTTTTTATTCCTTAATTTCTGGGATTGTTCAAAAGCATCTGTCGGCGTGTTTACAAACATAGTACATCAAAAAGAACAGATACTGCACGGCTTTACAAATATTGCTTTATAAATTATCATTTTATTTGTTTACACTACATTTTTTTTATCAATCATGCAGAGAATCGAATAACCTATCCAAAAAATATGAGCATGTTTTTGATAAATACTGTATATAATTTCAGCAATGCTACATTTATGCAAATATACAATCTATTCCCACAGAAAATTCAGAAGCATTTAAATCTAAAAGTGCTTGTAAGGTTTGATCATCATCTCTTTGTGACATTTAAGAAACATAATTTTATCATGACTTTGTATGTGTGATTACTTCCTTTTTACAATTATCTTCCCAAAGTATATGTACGATGAAACCAGCATTGTGTGTTATGGATGCTACAAAGTGGCATATGACAGTATTTTTTTTATTTATTTATTTATTTATTATTATTCTTTAGTCCAGTTTCTATTTAAGTGAATTTGTGCGTGCATATGTGTGTGTGTGTCACTAAGAGCCCAATAGAGCATCAGTGTTTCTGCACTTGGGTTGGGAGTAGCTGCTTTGCATGATGGCAAATTTGGCTGCCACCCTGACGCAGTAGGTGGTCTGGGGTTTGAGATCAGTCTCTGTGTAAGAGTCACCTTCCACTCTTCGAACTCTCGCTGGCTTGCTGACTTTTCCCTCTATCTGCTCCTCCTTGATGAGAAGTGTGTACTCAGTTGCACCCGTCACCGTCGTCCAATTCACGTGCAAAGAAACTCCACTTACTGTTACTGTCAGCACCTCTGGGATTTCAAGACCTAACAGAGACAGAGGGAAGTGAGTGACAGCTGATGAGAAACACTATCTTCATGCTGTATTTTACACCGATACAAACAAACTAACCGTCTTCTAAACTGGCATAGAACTGAGCGAATTCCAGGTCTCTTCCTATGCGAGTTGTCACTGAACCTGAGGAAGATGAGGAAAGCACTCGTAAGAAAATGTCTCAAAGTGGATTGTTAAATAGCAATATGTAGAAAAAGATTCAGATCAAATTTAACATGAAACAGCTCATACACACTGAGGAATTTTAGTGGGATTATACAACGTTATAAAGAATTATATAAAACACAAAGGAGTGTAAAAACAGTTAAATCCGTTTTCCTAAGTTGTGTGCAGGCTGGACACCACTGCTGTCTGTCTCACCTGTAATGTTTTGGCTGGGATTGCTCTCCCCGATGGCATTGCTGGCCGTCACTATAGTGGCATTAGGATCGAAGCTGGTCAGCTGGCAGGAAAGTCCGGTGGTGTTGCATAGTTTTACACGGGTTCCCCTCGATACGTTGTAGACGGTGTAACTCGTAGCAAAAACGGAAGCATTCCAGGACAGGATAGCAGACTGCCTGTTGCCAGTGTATGTCACACTCTGTGGAGCGCACGGGGCTGGGAAGGAAACAGATAAAATGCTGTTAACCAAAGGAAAGGGCAATGCTATAGTTCAAATTTAAGCTTTAAACTGTCATGTCGGGCTTTTGTTTTCATTGCATTTGATGTATAAATTGCTGGAAGTTGACATTATAGTATAAGTTTAGTTTAAATTAGAATAAATCTGTTAAATTTATATATATATATATATATATACACATACATATATATATATATGTACACACACTTGTATATCCTATCAAACAACCTCCCTATGGACATGCACTTTGGCGACAGTGGGAAGGAAAACTTTTAATAGGAGCCTTTTAATAGGAAGAAACTTCCAGCTGAACCAGGTTCAGCGAGTGGCAACCATATGCC
>VUQR01018893.1:9044-28901 GCA_015108515.1 Hemichromis elongatus | reverse complement strand
TGGCAACCATATGCCATGAACACTTAGACATCCATGCAAAAAAACCTCCTGTTCCATTTAAAGTGTGAAAATGAAAACAGAAAGTTACCTGTGAGGGCAGTAATGGGACTCGATGGCTTGCCGATACCAGCTGAGTTCTTGGCACGCACTGTGATGTTAAAAGCAGTGCTACAAGGCACTGGGAATTCAAAGTATGGCCTGGGTAGCCAATAAGAAGAGACAGCCATCAGGGCTCGTGGGTTGTTTTCAATCTGACCGCTGATTTCCGCCAAATAATCAACATCAGGGCACGTAACTTTGTTCCACGATATCATGGCCCAGTACAGCCTGTCTATCCTCTGCATATGGACATTCACACGAGAAGGAGGGCACGGGACTGAAGAAGAAGGAAGAAGCATTTTATCCATAACACTGCAAATTGAGCGTAGATATATGCGTAGAAACATATTTTAAAAAACTTTTTTTTTCCAAACTTGTGCTGAAATATAAATGTTTGAATTACCTGCTCCAGCCTGCAGAGGCGAGCTGAACGAGCTATTGCAGATGCTGTTAGAGGCTGTAACAGAGAAATTGTAAACACGACCACATTCCAGCCCTTTGAAGGTGCAGGAGGGATTGCTGCTGTTACAGAAGAAGGCGACTCCATTCGTGGATTGTGCAAAGCTAAAATACTCCACAGCACCCGCACTTTTGTTCCACAACATGGCAGCAGAGTTGGTCTGACAGTCAATATCCACTGCGATATCAGAGGGCGCACAGGGCACTGATTGGAAGGAGAGAGAGAGGATTCCTGTTAGTGGACTACAGCATGCAGCCCAATTTCCAAATGCAGTTATCAAGAAATTTTGAATTAAAAAAAAGGATAATGCTAATCCAATAAGATGACAGAAAATAACTGATTAGTTATTTCTACCTGTCTTAAAGGATGAACTGCTGGGATAGCTGGTGCAGTTCTCCCCTCTGGCAGTGATGCTTAAATTGTACAGCTGACCACAGTGAAGATCAACCAAAGAGCAGTTGCTGACTGAGGTGTTGCAGGTTGCTACGTGTCCATCTTGCCCTGTGGCTATCAGCTGGTATGATGTGGCCACCAGAGAGTCCGCCCATCTCACTTTGGCCCCAGCATCCTTACACGATGGCACCACTGTCACATTGGCTGGGACACAAGGTGCTAAAGGAAATAAAGTAATTAGATTCAAATCTCTGTGGGTGCTTGTGCTGAAGCTCTACTGTAGTTTATCACTTATCAGACAAATCTGGCAAGCTAAAGAATACCTGTTTTGATCTTCTTTGGAGGGCTTCTGAGGCTGCTGCACTTATCAGAGGAAGTTGCCACTATGACGCTGTAGTGCATGCCGCAGCGAACATTCTGGAGTACACATGAAGTGGAGGTACTGTTACAGGTAGCGACGGAGTTGTCGTCGCCCTCAGCCGTGGCTACATAGACTGGTGTCCCTGCAGTCAGCTTCCATTCAACTAGGATGGTGTCACTGTTGCATTGGCTCACTGCACTGATGGATGTTAGAGCGCAAGGACCTACAGAAAATAATTTAAACCAATGTGAAATAATTGGAAAAGCAACAAACGTTGTCAGCTGTTTGATCTGTCACAAATGTTAAAACAGCTAAAAACAAGCTAAAAGGATGTAGATAACAGGCCTCGCCCAGAGATCTCAATGGTCAAAATACTTTGTAGAAACCTCACAAAAACCCACAAAACACCACACACTTAACACAGAGGGCACCCAGTGTGAAGAGAGTCCTGCTGAATACCTGTCTCAAGCTCAAAGGTGGCGTTGTCAATACTGCTGCAGTACTTGTTGATAGCCTTGACCTTAAAGGTGTAAAGTGTCCCACACTTCAAATCCTGGACTTTACAGGGAGATGAGGTGGTAGTGCAGGTGGAGTTGTGACCATTGGCTGCTCGGGCCAGGACAAAGTAGCTAGTTGCTCCCATCGAGCTGTCCCACGTCACCCAGGCATTGTTTGATATGCAGTCCAGACTACCCTTAATGTTCCTGGGTATGCATGGAGCTATTAAAGGTGAAAGGCAACATAATGAGCGAGTTGCTCCAGAGGAGAGCTACATTTAATTTAGCATAAACAAAAAAAGAAAAGATGGAAAGCATGTCTATTTCTATTCTGCATGTAGCTCTGGTTTAGATCCTGTGAAAAATGTTTTGCTGGCTTTTGCACCTGGTGGTGCAGCTGCTGTGATAATTCAGATTTTAAGCCTCGATTTTAAAGGTGAAATAAACACGTGCCCTCCGTCTCATATTTGCGGTCTTATTTATGGATGTGCAGACCTAAATTTGAATAGTGATTTTACCCTTTAGGAAGGGATTCCATTGAATTCTTTATAGCCACAAAGACATGAATGTAGTAAATCATGTCTCCAGCACATGAATACCAGTATATTTTGTATTTATAGCAAAAGTTTACCTGAAGAAGTCTCTACCACAGCACTCGGTTTGCTCTGGCAACCATCCCTTATAGAGAGCACAGTGATGTTGTAGCTCTGCCCACAGGGTAGATTATCTATAGTGCAGCTATTTCCACTGGAGTTACAGTAGCGTCTCGCCCCAGTGTTGCTCACTGCAGCCACGTGGAAGTACTGGGCATCAGGGTTGGGGGACCAGGACACAAACATGGAGCCTAATCCACATTGTGCACCAACAACCACATTCTGTGGTGGACAAGGCGCTGATGGTGGCAGAAACACAAGTTGTTTTAGTTTTTGTAAACTACTCAGATAAATCGTTAAGCCTACCTATTGTATAAAGTCACAAGCTGTTACACTGAGTTCATATGTGGCCCTCCACTGCTTTTGATACCTGTTTGTACGTAAGCTTTGTTGCCCTCCAAACTGGAACATGAGTCATCCTGGCTGAACACGCTTACATTGTAGGTCTGCCCACACTGCAGCTCACTCAGATCACAGAAGGTCATAGTGTTGTTGCATGCAGCCCTGTAACGGCCATCTGCTGTAACACCTACTGCAGTATATAAGAGAGCTCCGCTGGCCCCCTCCCATGTCACTGCAGCAGAGTTTGAGCTGCATCGTAGAGAAGCCTTCACGCTGGTTGGCTTACAGGGAACTGGGAAAGAAAAAGAGGAACTGCAGCGTTGCTGAGGTAGCACTAATTAATAATCATTAATAATCTTTTTTTTTTTTTTTACATTACTATCATTGGCTAAGCTATAAAGACATCTTAAATCACTGATGACACACATAGTAGTTCCCATCTACCTGACTGCAGGCTGAGGTGGGCTTGGCTGTTATCACAGCGTCCATCTTGAGCTGTAACTGTCAGGTTGTAGAGCTGGCCACAGTGCATGTTGGGTAGCTTGCAACTGCTTTTGGTGGTGTCGCACTCTGACTTGTGACCATCGGGTCCAAAAGCCTGGACCTTGTAGATGGACACACCCTCCCCTTCCTCCCATGATACCACTCCTGTGTCATTCCTGCATACCATCTCAGCTGTTACTTTCTGAGGCACACATGGCACTAAAGACAAATATGAATGCAGATGAATATTAATTGCACTCTAATATACTCTATATCCATGATTTTTTAAAAAATCCATCATATTTTGATGAATGAAATCTTCTAACCCGTGTTAATCTTCACAGCAGAACTTTTGATGCTTTTACACGTGTCATCTGAAGCAGTAACAGTGATCGAGTAGTTGAGGCCGCACAGCAAGTCACTGAGCAGGCAGGTTGAGCTTTTGCTGTTGCAAACTGAAGCATAGCCACTGCTGCCCTGGGCTACTACCTTGTATGATAATGCTCCATTACTTGGCTCCCAAGACACTGCCACAGCACCAGACTCACAAACAACTCGGGCCCCCACTAGCTGAGGTGTGCAGGGCACTGCCAAAACACAGGGAAAGAACCATCAGTACAGATTCAGAAACTTTCAATGATAATAACTAGTAGTAATAACATCTTCAAGTAAATATGATATTGTTAAGTAGTAAGTAAAAAAAAAAAGTCCATTTTTATTTTCCTATTTAAGAAAATTATGGATTTCGCCTGTCGTAACTGTCTGTCAAACGTAAAGATTCCCTATCGTACCTGCTTGCATCTGCTCGGTTTCACTCTTTGACACACTGCACACACTATTAACAGCAGTCACGCTGATGTTGTAGGTGAAGCCACATAAGAGGTCTGTGAGGATGCAGGACTGTGACATTGTCTCGCAACTACTTTCGTCTTCTTCCACGCCAACGGCTTGGACAATGTAGTATTCTGCCCCTCTGCTAGCCTGCCATTCCACCAGGGCTGTGTTAGTAGAGCAATCCAGTATATGCACAACATCCTTGGGAGGGCAAGGCACTGTTGGTCGAAAGACAAAGTGAGGATATGAAATAGCTCACTGAGGAAGTAGTAAGTGTAATGACAGCTGCTCCATAGCTGCATTTCTAGGTGCTTACACTTCTGACTCAGATGGCATAACAGGTCTTCATCAAGGCTTTCATGCCTAAAAACTCTGATTGAACTCTCACAATACTAAGTTTTGCATTTGTTTATGCCCCTTTAGTAGAAGTTCAAATATGGCCAAAAAAATCTATATTTTCACATGTTTTTTTTACCTGATTCCACCTGCAGTGCGGAGCTGGGAGGGCTGCTGCACTCATAATTTGAGGCCACAGTGATCACATCATAGATCTGACCACACTGTAGATCCAGCAGCTCACAGTTGGTGATGTTGGAGCTGCAGGTGGTAACATGGCCGCTGGATGAATGGGCCGTTGCGTTGTAATACACGGCACCCTCAGCATAGGCCCAGTCCAAGAGGGCCGAGTTAGTGAAGCAGTCCAGAATCACTGTGCCAATGTCGGGTGTGCAGGGAACTGACAAAAGAAGGGAGTAACACTTCGAGTACATGCATATGTTAAGAGCAATAAATCTATGATACTCTGACATCATCAACATCATGCAGTCTAAAGGAGATTCATTTAAAATCTCGCTGTTTTACCTGAGTGGAAAGTTATAGCTGGGCTGGGCAGACTTGAGCAGGTTTCATCCTCTGCCACCACCATGATAGAATAGTTATGTCCGCACGTCAGATTGGTCAAAGTGCACCTTAGGCCTGCAGTCTGGCAGATGGACATGGCTCTCAGTGTGCTCTGTGCTGTCACTTTGTAAGAAAGAGCCCCATTGCTAGCACTCCAGGACACAACAGCCTGATTTTTGGAGCAAACCATCTTCACTTCCACATTAGTGGGAACACAAGGAACTAGATAAAAGTGTACAGAATGGGAAATTAAGACTCAATAAAGTATGCAGAACTACATACATAAAAAAGCTTAAATCAGATCTGGCTTTGAATTATCTACACACCTTCTGTTTTCAGAATAAAAATAAGAGCAGCATAGCAAAAATACTGATTTGTCCTCACCTGACTGCAGTGGGTCACCTTTACTGGGATCAGAGTTACACTTCGTGTTTGAGGCGACCACAGTCACTGTGTAGTTCTGTCCACAGAGAACATTGGGCATGGCACATTGCTCGCTTTCAGACCAGCAGCTTGAGGACTGTCCGTCTTCTGTCCTAACTTTGGCAATGTAGTACTCTGCACCAGTCGAGCCAGTCCACGACACCACAGCGATGTTGGAGATGCAGTTCATGAAGCTGGAAATACCGGTGGGTGAACAGGGCTCTTTGGGAAGAAAAGAGAAATAATTGGATTATAAAGAAAATGTCTTAAGGATGGTGCAACGTCCCAGTTTAACAGTTTATGGACATATGTCAGTGAGTCGAGGTCTGCCTGTTAAAATCACGTTTAACTGACTGTCAGTAAAAAATGTTTTACCACTTGATGTCCACTACAATTTTAGGAAACGTGGGAAATGATACATTTTACAATAGAAACCCATTTATGTACAATTTTTTTTACAGTTATGGTGCATTTTTTTAAAATAAGTATAACACATGCATTCCCCTTTTGCTTACTAGCAAGAAAACTAACTTTTCAGAGTATAAGAATCGTATTTTACCTGATGTAAGATTTGAAGGTGGGCTTGGGCGGCTTGTGCACACTGAATCTGCCGCCTGAACGGATAGGAAGTATTTCTGACCACAATGGAACTCAGAAATGTAAGTCCAGGTATCATTGGTACTGAGCTGCACTTTATGTCCGTTGTTGTTCTCTGCAGTCACGATGTAAAACTCTGCAGTTTCACTGGCACTCCAGGCCAGCGATCCTACCTTAGAAAATATTACAGTACAATTCAACCATACAATTCAAGCCTCTTCAAAAATCAAGTTAGCATCTTAAAGTAAGATCTTTGGAATGTCCTTCAAGAAGATTTGACACTTTTGCAGAAGACTACATGATGAAATATCGCAAGGGATTCCTTAAGAGAGTTCAAGCTATATAAGCAATCAACCAGGGAGTAACATCTATTAGTTTACATTTTTACCCAGTTCGCCTGTTGTGATTGTAATTCACTGAGCAGAAATCTTTTTAAACAGTTAAAAGAAAATCCAGATAAATGATATTCACCTTTGTAGTGCAGTTAAGAGATGATGTCAGATTCTGAGGTATGCATGGTGCTAAAAAGAGAAGCCATAAGTTTAGACAATTATTAGTATTGATTAATTTGAGCATTATTTCTTTATTTAATTAGTAAAATTAAAGTGCTAGAAAATGGTATAAAATGTCAGCAATTTAAAACTAACAAATAGTCAGCTCTGTACTGCTACTGTTCTGCACTCAATGCGTTCATTTTCATGTACTCTAAAAAAAATTCCCATTAAAACAATTCCAGCAGTATTAGCGTTGTTTACCCATTCGAATTGAAGTGCTGTTGCTCGGCATGCTGGTGCACATGTAGTCCATGGCAACGATGTAAACTGTGTACTTTTCACCACAATGTAGGTCCTTCCAGGTGCACACGGTGGTTTTTGTGGTGCACGTGTGGACGTGGCCATCCTGTCCCGTTGCAATGGCCATGTAGGACTCCGCGCCATCGCTCGCGGCCCAGCTGACTGAGCCCAGGCTGTTCTCACAGTGTGTAAAGCTCTGTACATGTGCCGGGATGCAGGGGGCTGACGAGAAGGTTAACAGTTTAATCATCACGCATCATGCATGTTATTGTGTGTAAAAAAATTTTTTAATGAGACACATACTTGTCATGTATATTTCAGGCAGGCTTGTGGGACTGTTACACCGGTCATCTTGAGCTATTACAGTGAATGTGAACAGCTGACCACAGGGCAGGTTGGTCTCTATCATTGTGTTATTAGTTTGTAAAGACGTGCTGTAACCCAGCTTTCCGTCTGCCATCACTACATACGCCGATGCTCCTTTAGCCTTAGACCAGTACAACAGGACCGTCTCATTGTTACATGACCCTTGGACTCTCAATCCCGCTGGCTTGCAGGGTTCTGGCAAAAGAAGAGTCATATTGGTATTCTGAAGGATGTTGCTGCCGGTCTAGCAACTATTAGATTTAGGAAAATTAATAGTATTTAATTGATTAATTGAGTAAATCTAAACAGGTCTTTGTTGATAAAATTTCCCTTTACAGAATTACAGAATAGTTAATGGTTAGGGCCAGTTAATAGGAATTAAAGCATGTTATCAATCAGTACTAATGGATTACTGTACCTGTCTGAATCGCCACAGTGCTACTGGTTTCACTGTAACACATTTTGCTGTATGCAATGACAGAGAGTTTATAGGTGTCCCCACAGGTCAAGTTAGAGAACTGGCAGCTGGAATTTGTGGAGTTGCACTTCAGTGTTGTCCCCATGTTGGTGGCAGTAGCAATGTAGAGCTCCACTCCCGTACTTTCCTCCCAATGCATGTTGGCTGTACTCGTCCCACACTGTAGGTCCACTCCCACACGCAACGGCTTACAGGGGCCTAGGCCGTAGTTGAACAAGTGAAAATAGTTTTAATGATTTTATTTTAGAGTGTAGAATAAATTTAACATTGGTGATTTTTTACTTAAATGAGACGCAGCCCGACTCACGTGTGCTAAAGGAGATATTAGTGTTTTTCTCGGTCTGGCAGTGGTCGCTGATGGTTACGAGAGTGACGTTGTACACCTGTCCACACTCCAGCTCTGTCAGATTACACTGATGTTCAGTACTCTCACAGGAAGCACGGTAACCATCTGTTGACACAGCAGTCACCATGTAGGAGTTTGCTCCACTGGTTGGACTCCAGGAGACTGTGGCTGTGTTGTTGTAGCAGTCCAGGTTAACTGTGCACTTTCCAACTGCACAGGGAGCTATTGGCAAAAAACAAAATCAGTACTGTCATGCAGATCTCCATGAATGCATGGCTCCAAATCATAAGTATTAATCAAATTTTCACTTCAGCAAATAGATGTTATACAGTTCGGCAGATGAGTACACATTCACTGAGAAGCACGGGATCTCTGCTTGGGCAGGTAGTTGATGTAGCTTAAAATACCAGATTTTTTATGCTCTTTTTTTTTTTTTAATAAAATATGTCACTTATTTTTAAAACAGCAAGCAAGATGCTATGTGTTGCATAGGCTGCATGCTACAATGCTGTTATAAAAGTAAACACTTAAATGAGGTTAAAAGAAGCAAAACAAAACTTTAAGGGGGTTGGCTGTCTTCAGACCAAGAGATAGTTCATTTATTCTATCATTTTAGCTTTTTTTCAATTAAGTTCTCACAGTTTACATTATATTATATATCAGCATATAATGTCACTAAAATTAGGCTGGTAGGGTACCTGAATACAGCAGGACAGTGTTGGACTTGCTGCTGTTGAGTTTCTCCCCAATAGCAATGACATTAGTGTGGTAGATGACCCCGCAGTGAAGTCCCTCCACGCTGCAGGAAGTGGCGTTAGTGTGGCAGGACAGCGAGTGTCCGTCACGGCCAGCAAAGTGAGCCTCGTAACCCACTGCACCAAAACTTATCTCCCAGGAGACAATCCCCTGGTTTTTCTGACAGTCAACATTTGTCTGCACGTTATTGGGCGGGCACGGCTCTGAGTGCAGAAAGAGACACAGCATGTGATGCTGATATATATAGTATGATACTTCACAAGATATTTCAGATAATTTTATTATCTGAAAAATTAAAAGCAGCATCTTAAAAATTAAATATTCTTTTATTCTGAAGCTAAAGGCTGCCCAAAGTGACTTAAAGAAGGGTTGTGCAAATTTAAAGAGCCCATCAACAGTCATGGAGGTAAACAGGAAAATATTTTGATACCAGTGATGAAATTTCTTAAATTGGGGGACAAAAAAAATTGTTTAGCATGTGCTCTCACCTGTCACAATTAAAACTTCTTCAATAGAGGTGGACACGTTTTGGCACACAAAGTTGTTTGCTGTGATGATGATAATGTACATTTGGCCACAGTTCATGTTGTACAATGCACAGTAAGTGTCATTGGTAACACAGGAGGTGGTGAGTCCCTGGTCTGTTTGCCCTATGACTGTGTAGTAATTAGCACCGGTGGTCATGTCCCACTGCACCTGGCCGATTGTCACGCTGTACTGGGTGGTGATGTGCATAGGGATGCAAGGCTCTAGATGAGAGGATGGAGGAAAACAGATAAAAATGTAGCATTTTATGTTCCAACTGCACCTTTAAATTAAATGCAAGAAGGTAGTGTAGATTTGGTTCACTGTAGTAAAGTTTAAGTAATGTTAAAAAAAGAAGAAGCTTTATTTCTTCAAGAATTTTGGTGCATTTAGTGTCATTTTGGTTAACTGTGTTTACTTTTATTGCCATGTTGGTTGGTTTAAGTGAAAAAGTCAACATAATTATCCTATCTCACTAAATTAGCAGGGTTTTTTTTTACTTTTTTGTTGAAAAACTGCGTAAGATGTGCTATATATCCTACAGGTTTGTAAAGCGTCTGTGGTGCTGCTCACCAGTGAACAGCTGTCCTGTCATTTTAGCGATGCTGCTGCAGGTCTTTCCTATAGCCTTGACAGACACGGAGTAGCTCTGACCACAGAGCAGCCCTGTCAGGTCACAGTAGGTCATGTTGGTGTCACAGGTGACGCTGTGACCTGACTCTGTAGTGGCCATCACGATGTATGACAAGGCTCCATCACTTGGCCACCATGAAACCACCGCTGTCCTAATCTCGCAGTCCATATATGCCCTGATATTGATTGCTCTACAGGGCACTGAGGGAAAGACACATAAGACAGGAAACAAATATTAGAAATGCAAAAGCCAAGGAAAGAGCATTTTACTAAAATGTAAAAATTAACATCGTCTGTCACTGTATCGCAACTGACAAATATGAAAACAAAAAGCACATTTTCATTAAATTGAGGGTTTTGTTTAATTAGAAAAACAAAAGCATACATGATCTGCTTACATTTTTAAAGCAATAATGTTTTAACTACACAAAACAAAAATGCAATGATTTGTAGACCTCACAAAGTCATATTTTATCACAATAGAAAACAAAAGGCCTATAAAAATTTAAAATGAGAACTTTTTTAATAAAAATATGAGCTCATTTTGAATTTGATGGCAGCAAAACATCTCAAATAAGTAAGTAGAGTGAACAAAAGGCTCAAAAAGTTGGAAGCTTGAGGAACATTTTGCTACTTTTTGAGTTAAATGGCAGCCAGTCAATAATGTGACTGGGTATGAAAAGATAATAAATTGAGTATAAAATGCATTTTGCATAAAACAAGGAATAAGACAAGAACGGGACTCTCCCAAAAGTCACGGCAATGTTTATTAAAATGGTACATTTTCTCAGTTTACGCATGTGATGTGTTTTTCACGTTGTACCACAGATAATTACATTTTATTGTCTACATGTCTATATATTTTAAATCTCTATAATTAAACTGCATTGAATTCTCTCTCTGTCCTACCTGACGGTGTGTCCACGATAGGAGTGGGCGGGCTGTTGCAGTATCCATCAGAGGACACAACGGAAACATGGTAGATCTGTCCACAGCCCAGTCCTGTCACATTGCAGGAGCCCTCTGTTGTGGCCTGACATGTTGTGCCCTGATCGTTGCTGTCGTGCAACGTTGCGATGTAAGAATCGGCTCCTGAGCTTTTCGACCAGGAAACAATGAGAGAATTTGCCTGACAGTCGACCACAGAGGAGACGTTTGCTGGAGTGCACGGCACTGATGAGAAGAGACAAGAGTCGATGTTTAGAGCAGGGCTGTAATGTTTGTGTTTGTGATTAATATCACAGAAAGATTTGAAAAATGTTCCTTGGTGTGATGAGTCTCAACATCTGCAGCAATAATCAGATGCTAGGATCAAAATTCGGCAGAAACAACATGAAAGCATGGATCCATCCTGATTTGTATCAACTGTTCAGGCTGGTGGTGACGTAATGGTGTGTTCGATATCTTCTTAATACCAACTGAGCATCATTTACACACAATAACCTACTCAAATATTGCTGTTGTCCATCCCTTTATGACCACAGTGTAGTCATCTTCTGATGCCTGCTTCCAACAGGATCCTGCACCATGTCACAAAGTCAAATCATCTCAGTGAACATGACAATGAGTTCACTGTACTTACAAAGCCTTCACAGACACCAGATCTCAGAAATGTTTCAGTACATTGTTGAATCCAAGCCAGAAAGATAAAAGGAAGTCCAAACTGATACAAGCAAGATGTACCGAATAAAGTGACCAGTAAGTGAATGTATAATTACCTCTTTGCATGAAAAAAAAACTATTCTTTTAGAAAAAATAAATTGGCATCACCATTTTAAAAACATGTCGATTTTTAAAACAGTCTACAACAGCAGCTGACAATGAATGTAACGCATGTAAACGTACAGCTCTAAACTTTTAATGACAGTTTCAGAATCACGTTTGGCTGATCCGGGTAACTGGTGTTCCTCAAACAAAATAAAAGCACAGCAATAAAACGGTGCATACCTGTCTTGATCGTCACATTCTCACTCGGTTTGCTCTTGCACGTCATGTCCTCTGCAGACACAGTAGCTGTGTAGTACTGTCCGCAGTGCAGATTGGTCAGTTCACACTGCTTGTCAGGAACCCTGCACCCGTCCACGTGCCCGTCAGTACCCACTGCTGTTACACTGAAAAGTTGTCCTTCCTTTATAGAGCTCCATGACATGGAAGCCACATTGTTGCTGCAGCTCAGGCTGGCTTTGAGGTTCTCAGGAATGCACGGAACTGAGTGGGACAGAAATGTAGAAATGTAATTTTATGCTTTCTTTTTTTCCCCTATTTATGTTAATGATTATTTTATGTAATTTACTGTTTACACTGTACCTGTCCTAAACATGAGCTGTTCGCTCTCTGAGCTGTTGCAGGTTCGTCCCTCAGCCATGACGTGAATGATGTAAATTTCGCCACATGGCAGATGTATGACATCACAGCTAGTGTTTGATGTGGTGCAGCACGTGGTACTGTCTCCGTACACGTCTTCCAGAGTGGCCGTGTACGTTAAAGCGCCGGAGACAGCCAGCCAGCTAATCGTAACTGTTCCATTGTTGCAGTTCACTAATTCCTTTACATCATTAGGAGGGCAGGGAGCTGTAGAAAGAGGAATGAAATACAGACTTGCACTTCTGTTTCTGTCCTTTCTTGAAAATATTGCAGTTACACAACACAGCAACACATTTCACATGAAAAACCCAGCGTGGGCTGCATTTCCATGAAAATTAACTCATAACTTGAGCACATTTACACTCGGAGTCATGTTAGAAATATTAAACCTGTTGTTATGCAAAGAATAGTTTAATTGTAAAAATGATGATTTCATGTCAGTGAAGCTGCATCCAGATTATTAATTTTCACCCTGCAGATGTGGTGAAGGAGAACAGAACACCAGTCACGTAGTTCCTCATTTGACCACTTACTGCTTATAAAATGACAAATGTAGCCTTAAGCCTGAGCACAGTCTTTTAAATTGCACACAGAGCAATGGATCGAAAGCTGGATGAGCTAAAAAAAACAAAGATTAAGAGAAGTGGAACCGTTCTCATGCATCTAATTGCTGACCTTTTAAATGGTTTCTTCTTAATAATTTTAAGAAATAGTAGGATATTGTTAATATTATCAATTTATGTCTATTTAAATCCACAGTGCATCAGAGCACTGGTGATATTCTACTTAAATGACTTCCATTTCATTCTGTTTTTACAGTTTCAGTGGTTGCCTTTGCATTTGTTGTCATTTTTCTTTACCTGTCTCAGTTTTGACAGAGTTGCTGGGTGCACTGGTGCACTGCTGGTCCTTGGCCTTCAGGGTAATGGTGAGATTCTGGCTGCATGTAAGCGGTGGCAGAGAACACATCCCATCTGATGTGGAGTTACAGTCGAATGTCTGAACAGCACCCCGGGTGTCTGTTGCCACCACAACATATTCTTTGGCCCCGGCAGACTTATTATACATCACCCACGCCGAGTTCGTCAAGCAGTCGATCTCCACGTCTGACAGCTGGGGTACGCAGGGAACTGGAGGCAACCAGGGACAGTATTAGGTGCATATAGTATTCAATTATATTCTGTATATATCATCAACAGACACTGAAACCTGCAGTTCAGACATGCTTACAGCTGCTGAAATATGTTGTAATAATTGAATATCTGTGCATTTTCATAACACTATGTTACAGTAATGACTGTTAAAAATGGTGTATTTCTGCCATCTATATCACTATACATGAATTAGAATTGTGATCTAAAATGATGAAAGATTTTTTTGTTAACCTTAAATGCACAAAGCATTCTTTCGAGCTTTGCTTGGATTTTCTACAAGACAAGAATTAAAGCCAAGTTGCAACTGCAAAATTATAAAACTGGCATCCCAAAAGAAGCATTAGGTTGCGTTTTTGTGTCAAATCTGACTGATTTCAAAACTTAAAACACTCATAAACATAGTGTTTTACATCTGATTGCCCCGAGGCCTAATGACATCCTCAGCACCCCCAAAGTAAGGGGAGAACAAAACTGGAGGGTTTTAACAAACATCAAGTGGCCTCTAAAGAGCACAGGCTAACCAGAAATAAGCAGCTATTAGGTTTTATAACAATAGCCTGTACAAGTGAGAGGATGATAGGAGATGGAAGTGAGGAATATAAGATTAACAACAGAAGAACTGCTGATACTTGCCTGTTGTAACCATTTTTTTTGGGCTGTCTTTGCCCACACAGTCATTCCTGGATGGTGTGATTGTGACATTGTACTGCGTCCCGCACACCAGCGTGCTGAGATTACAGCCGTTGTTTGTGCTGCTGCAGTTGTGTCTTGCACCTTTGGCGTCCGCAGCAGACACTGTGTAGACCACCTCTGTCACACTATTGTTCCAGGTGACGGATACGACGCCGGATCCACAGTTCACATTAGAAAGGAAGGATGACGGAGGGCAGGGAGCTGAGTGGAACGGAAGAAAAAGAGGAGAACTTGAGGTAAAAATTGTATGAACCAAAAAAAATCCCTTTCATCAAAAACAAGAAAACAGCTATTAAAAGAAAAATAGATATAGATAAGAGGAGCAGATATTAGATCTTTAGCTAAACACTATTAAAGCAGGTGCACTAGAACTGCCAGCAGGGGCTGCACCTACCTGTAGAGACCTGCTCCATGGGGCTGCTGGAACTGTTACAAGCTTCATCTTGGGCCACCACTGTAACGTTGTAGGTCTGCCCACACTGCATGTTCTGTACAACACAGTAATGCATAGGAGTTGTGCAAACGCTCGTGTGACCTTTGCTGTTCACCACGGAGGCACGGAAGTTCAAAAAGTAACCTGTCGACTGCCAGGTAATGTTCAAGACACCAGACAGGCAGTCCAGATGGTTCTGTATGTTCTGTGGAACACACGGAGCTGGAAACAAAGCACACACAATGCTTTCTGTATGGTATGGTAAAAGAAATCAATAATGGAGACACAGAACTACTATTTTTTTAAGTTTAACAATAATATTTTTTTAATCTAATTTAAGGGTATGGTTGCTACAACAAATATAAGCCTTGTGCTAAACACAAAAAACACCTTAGACATATAAATTTAGCTCATGAATTCAATTTATGAATGTATCTAAATGTTAACCAATGTCACAATTACACCATCCAAGGTACTGGATGGGATTTTTCATGTCTTTATAGCCACATTTAAATGATTCATATGTCATAAATGGAGTAAGATAAAGTCTGTGGCAGCTGTTTCTCTTTTTGGCTACTGTTCAGCAGCAGCAATGAATTGTTAAAGGATTCAAACTATGTGTGAAATCCCTTTTTCTGAAACTCCTGAATAAATCAGTGAATATAGTGCAAACCTTTGAATAACAATAGACAAGTTAATACAGGTTCTGTTTTTATCCCTACCAGTGCGAATCTTTTTCGTGTCACTCTTGGCTCCAGTACACTTTTCATCAATACCAACAACGTAGACATTGTACTGTTGCCCACAGAGGAGACCAGATATTTGGCAGCTGGTGCTGCTGGTGTTACACGACCACCGACGGCCCTGTTCATTTTCAGTCACAGCCATGTAGGAGACTGAGCCTTGAGAGGCCTGCCAGGACACCGAGATGTTGTTTGATTTGCATGAAGAGTTCACCATCAGCTGGGTGGGAGGGCAGGGAGCTGGAGGAAAAACAGCCAGTGAGTGAAATTATTTTTCATGGTTTATTGATGGAGGTTTGTTTTTAGCGCTAGATCCTGCGATTTAAAAAAAGTTGTCAGAATGAATCACTAAGAACTTTTATTTGCATTTCATACAACAGTTACACGTTATAGCTAATAGCTAACTAACACTAGTTAGTGAGGTGCTTGGGCAGAAATAGTTTCCATAGTATGTTAAAACAGATAAAGAGAACAGTTAGCTGACGTACACAGAACATTTTATGCATCATCTTCCAGTTAGGTGTCAGCTTGTTTTGTAAGGATATAATTGACCCCACCTGTCTTCACTCTCTGCCAGTCCTGAGCAGGACTGGTGCAGTATAGTCC
Organism: Hemichromis elongatus; assembly: GCA_015108515.1. Taxonomy (NCBI): domain Eukaryota; kingdom Metazoa; phylum Chordata; class Actinopteri; order Cichliformes; family Cichlidae; genus Hemichromis; species Hemichromis elongatus. Next base: position 12,968 of record VUQR01018893.1, on the reverse strand, counting down.
CTGCCCACTGACGCTCACTTTGTAGCTTTCCCCACATTGCAGAGAGCTGATATTACAGGAGGAGCCGTTTGCAGAGCAGGTACGCTTGTCTATGGAGCCGAAGGCTTCAGCTGTGGCATTGTAGTAGAGGATGCCAATTCCTGCAGTCCAAGATACCACGGCCGTGTTGGTGTCACAGTCCAGTGATGTTCTCAGACCAGTGTGGGGACAAGGACCTAACAGACAGGGAAGAAGAAAAGAACAGCAGGTGTAGTTTAAAAAAAAAAAGGTTTCATTTTTTTTACATTTTGAGTTTTAGGGATTCATTTTTACAGAAACAGGAGTTATTTCTATAGAAATTATCTTTAACTTTAGCGGCTCTGACAAAGTAAATGGTTTTCCTGTTAGGATAACTGCAGGTTAGCCGCTAACTAGGGACACAAATGTGACTTTGAAAAGTCAACACTGTTAACATGTAGCAGATGTTATTAACACAATTTATCTATTTAATATTCAAAAAGGATGTTCATCTGCTCTTTGGGGGGGATTTTTAGCTTAGCTGCTAATAATTAAAAAAAAGAAGCTAATTGTATGTTCATTAAAGTCATTTTCTTGTGGCTAAAATCCCTTTAAACTCTTGGTTGTGTGTTAGTAGTAGTGGGGATGGGGTTAAAACACAAAGAAACACTAAAATTAAAGTAGGTGTGGAAAGTTGACCCACTGTTGTTTTATGTTGCATTGGAAACATTACAGCTGTGCACAATTCACTTCCAGTGAGCAGGTTCTTCTGTGGGTATGACACATTGTATTTTATTACCTGTGGTGGCCGTGACAGTCTCGCTGACCATGCTGACACAGGTGTTATGGCGAGCCACCACTGTGATGTTGTAGTCTTGTCCACAGGCCAGGTTAAGGAAGTCACAGTTGGTGTCTGTGTTGTTACACTGAGCATTGTAGCCCCGACTGCCCCGAGCATAGACAGTGTAAGATGTGGCACCAAGCGCCGCATCCCATGTGACCGTAGTGATGCCGGTGTTGCAGTCCACTCCTGCTGTGACGTGTGTGGGAACGCATGGAGCTGATGGAGGACAGAAAGTGGTAAGTGTATGGATCAGTTTCATATAGTTTGTTCCTGCAGTGCTCAGGCTTGTAATATTTTACCATTTTCTACGCAGTTGTTCAGGTTAGGTAATGAATTACTATGATGTCAGAAGTCAAATCAGCTTCGCCTAAATCTAACACAATTTCAAAACACTGCTTCAGCTTCATTGCATAAATAAAAAAATAATGAAATTATAAATATTCTTCAATGGAACCAGCTTCTAGTGTGGATTCAGGAGGCAGATCCTCTCTACATTTAAGCTTCCCTTTTAATAACATTTATAATTAGAGCGGGTGAGATGGATCATATCTTGTAAATGTAAAAGCACTTTGAGGCGACTGTTGTTGAGATTTGGCGCTAAACATATAAAGTTGAATTGAATTACTGTAACATACAAAACGCAGGTATATTACACTAACTGAATTTTTTAAAATGTTTTTTTTTATACAAACATTTTTATATTTTTTAAAAATATTTTTACAGTACATTATTTGGTTTTGGGGTATTTATTCTGTCAGATAGTCCTTATAATTATGTCAATACTGGGAAATGCTTGGCTATGACTGGCTATATTTTCTGCTTTTATTTTAACAATCATTTGAACTAACAGATTGTGTGCAGATCACAGATAATGGCTCTTCTGAGCAAATGTATTTAAAAAAAAAAAAAAGTTTTTTAAAAAATTTAATTCATTACAGAAGTTTGTATTATCATTGTTATTATGCTGTGCTGTAACTTAATAGGGGTTTCAATTATGCCATGACACAGACAGTTACGTCTTGTGCTTCTAAATGTGACTGAGTCTAAACAACCTATTACATTTGTTATAAACATGCTTGATGAATTGTCACAGTGATACAGTGCATCAATCTGTACATTATTATTTGCTAAATTACCAGTGTTGAGCTTTTGGGCGAAAGCCAGTTCACTGCTGCAGTTGTTTGTGAGACCGACCACACTGATGTTATACATCTCCCCACACTTAAGTTGATTGAAGGTGCAGTTGTTGCTGGTGGAGTTGCAGGTGGTGGCTATTCCTCTGCTGTCCCTCGCTGACACCACCTGCATTTGGTCTGGGCCTGAGTTTGCCCAGCTGACAGTTGCCATGTTTGTTCTGCACTGCAAATTCACCATCACGCTGTTTGGCTTACAGGGGGCTGGAGACAAAGCAAAGAAGATGAACTAGATGTGGGTGGTTTTAAAAGGGGTGAAAGTAGGTTAGCTAAAGGTTATAATGAAAAATACATTTTTAAAAAAAATTTAAGTAAACTTTAAACACCATTTGAAGGGATAGAAGTATACTGTATGAATGTTGCTTCAAAAAACCCACAGTATATTTATATCTTTTAAATGAATAAATAAATATTAACTATGTTACGACTCAGGAGGTTCAGGAATTTTGTTCCTTTTCAAAATGTGTGAACTGCAATATCCTGTATAAGGTCACAATGGGTTTTGTTCAGTGACTTCAGAACATTTGCTATCTAACACAATTTTAATGCTGTTCAGAGAATATTTGCTACCTGACTGTATCACATAGTTGGAGCCTTCAATGACGCCACAGTCGATTGATGAGGTAGTGACAACAATGCTGTAAATGAGGCCACATGTTAGGTTCTGGATGACGCAGTTAGTGCTACTAGAGTTGCAAGTTCTCCGTGTCTTGTCGCTGCCGATGGCGATTGCAGTGTAACCAGTATCCCCAAGGGTTCCTCTCCACTGCACTGCAAAGGAGTTAGCATTGCAGTCTACATCTGCTTGTACCCTGTCAGGCAGACAAGGGGCTTTTGAAAGAGAAAAGAAGGGAAGATTATCAGTTGACCCTTTACTTAGATTTGAGGTTTAAAAGAAAACAAAACCCTAAAAGCAGGTGTCATGTACCTGAGACAAAAGTTAGATTATCTGATTTACTGCTGTTGCATGTTGCGCTGGAAGCAACCACAACAGCTGAGTACTGCTTTGCACAATCCACCTTGATTGAGCAGGTTGTTTTGTTGGTACGACAGGAAACTAAGTGGCCGTGGGTACCAGTTAATGTGGCTGTGTAAGAGATGGCATATGTACTCGGTGCCCACTTCAGAATTGCCAAGTTGGTGGCACATTCAGTTTTGACAGTCAGGTTTGTTGGAGAGCATGGAACTGGAAGTGAAGAGATTAACAACAAGTCATTATGTGAGAAATCAACAAAATCATATGCATTAAAAAAAGACTAAACTGGGGTTAATTATTTGCAAAGGATGTCAAACCAGGACTTTGTTGGTCAACAAACCCAGCAATATCCAGATATTAACCTGTCTCAGTTTCTATCTGCTTGGTCAAGACACTGGTGCAGTCAGAGTCCTTTGCAGCCACTGAGAGCATATATGCCTGTCCACACTGCAGCCCATTCATCACATAGAAAGTCTGAGTTGTGGAGTAGTTGTAAGCGGCCCCACTGTTGCCTTGGGAATAGATGAAGTAGGTCACTCCGCTTTCTGGACTTGGGTCCCAGCTTACTGTGATGTCATTGTTTCTGCAATTCGTCACTCCAGTCACACCAGTGGGTGGGCAGATGACTAAGAACGTGGGAGAGAAAGGTAGAGAGACAATTTGATAATTGGAGTCTCAGTGATTTTTTAACACTATTTTAGAAATAGATTATGAGCAACAACAGATCCTGTCTTGGGATTAGATGCACATGCATCAGAAAAGCTTCCTTAATTAGCCTCCCACTGAAAATGCTACCTCCAGATGAGCAGAATCATATCCCAGCCTGGCATAGTCTGGGATATGCTGGCTATACGATGGTTCATCGTGCTTTCTGGTGCTTTCTTGCAAGTTCTGTAATTACTAGCTCTGTTGCC
>VUQR01018890.1:0-22110 GCA_015108515.1 Hemichromis elongatus | reverse complement strand
AGGGGCGGGGCCATCTGCTGCGACCGGTTGGGGTGAAGAAGAAAAGAACAGGATAAAGACATGCTGTGGAAGAGAGACAGAGATTAGTAGCAGGTACAATTCAATGCAGCATTTTGGATTCATTGAAGGCTTTTCAGGGAGTTTTTAGGACTTCCTGATAATAATGAATTACAGTAGTCCAGCCTGGAAGTGATAAATGCAGTGAACTAGTTTTTCAGCGTCACTCTGAGACAGGATATTTCTCATTTTAGAGATGTTGGACAAATGAAAGAAGGCAGTCCTACATATTTGTTTAATATGTGCATTGAAGGACATGTCCTGGTCCAAAATGACTCCAAGGTTCCTCACAGTGTTCCTGGAGGCTGAGGTAATGCCATCCAGAGCAAGAATCTGGTTAGATACCATATTTCTAAGATTTTCAGGGCCGAGTACAATAACCTCAGTTTGCTCTGAATGAAGCAGAAATGATTCCAGCCTGTGGCCGTCTGCCTGTACGACTCCTCCCTCTCATACTCTGTAAACACTACAATACTTACTCACTCTTTGCAAACACTCTACAGTAAAATAGCAAATGACAAAGTTCAAAGCTTAGACTCAAATAACAATCACATATATTCCACCTCTGTAATGTTCTTGTCAGTATTCTTGATATTTATAATTTACCGTACATATTAGAGATGATTTCAATCATTTAGTCTGTCACTGTTACTGTCTTCTAGTAACTGTAACCTACATGATTTCCTTTGTTAAAGTACTTCTGATTCTGATTGAAACATTTGGGGGATGAGAGGATTTTTTGGAGTTCTGCACTTGGCCACTGGGGGCAGCCATTCCATCCACTGGATCAGCTCTGATACAGTTTCTAATAGCAAACGATGACGCAGCCTCTGCATTCTGACCCACTGCCGTGTTACACTTGAACACTAGTTACAGCAGTATTGACACTTGATATGCGCCCGTCATCGTTTCCTTTTTCAGCAGCCTGATCTGCAGCTTCGCTCTCTGCTGCTGCTGCTTCTGTTGTGCAACACAAATCTTGAATACTTCATTTCTCTTCTGCATCAGCTGCTGTTTGGCAGTTTTCCCTTTCGCCTTCATCCGGTCGCATGTGGCTGCACGTGTTGGATACATAAACCCTGAGTCCAGGGCCAGGTTTCGGGTTTTCCTTTCACTCACCACCACTCCTCCTCCTCCTCCTCCTCCTCCTCTTCATCCTCCCTCCATTCAGGCTCCAACTTGGAGAAAACATGTCAGAGTTTTTGGCTCTGTGGCTGTTCTCAGCATGCACGTGTGAAGCGAGCGGATGTGTTGTGATGCAGGCGGAGCTTGTGCGTGTGTGTGTGTCTTCCCATCGTGCTCGGGTCCAGCAGCAGCGAGGCCACCGAGGACGCTCTGACTTTACGAGTTTTACTGCGAGCACGTGCAACAAGCCTCAGCGACCCAAACACACTGCTGCTGTGATCGGTGTGTGCGTTAGTAGACGTCCCCACTCGTCACAGTAGTTTGTCCAGTTCTGTGAGTGTCAGACGTCCCCGGCTCATATACATTCCTGTCGTTCCTGTCAGCACAGCCCTCCAAGCTCCTCCCACACACGGCCCACATCCAGCTGCTGCTCTGGGAGCCAAACAACAAAACCTCTGCTATCAACATCATTTAGGTGATGATGGTGAAACATGAGGCTACAATTATACAGAAATTAAGTACAATAAACACTCCTTACACCACCAGGGGGGACTCTTCTCAACCAGCTGACAACATGTGCGGCCCTAACATGCTGGATTAGATTACTCAGTGAACTGGGACGGCTTCAAGGTCACCGGCCCCCGGGGCTGATCGCTGTTTGTTATTTGTTTTAAAGTTACCAAGTTCAGGCACAAATATGAATGTCCTCGTAGAATACAAGACAAATATACGCCAACCCGTCAAAAACAACAAAAAGACAACAAAGAAAAAAACTACAAACTTTTTAAAACGACTAAAAGAGATACGAAAAGTAAAAGAGCAACAAAATAACAAGAGAAAGGTGGACAAGGATCAGAAGGAAGTCCAAATAACTGTAAAGAGAAACAAAACCACAACTAAAGAACACAAAATACAACAAAGTGTAACAAGAGCTGCACGATGATGAAGAAAAAAGAAGCCGCAACGAAAAACAAAACAACAAAGAAACACAAAAGAATGCAACAAAAGACAAAATAACCACAAAAAGCCACAAAACAGATTAAAAAAGATCAAAAAGAACTAAAGGACCACAAAGTGGAGAAAACAACAGGATACAATGTAACAAAAATGCAAAACAATGCAACAAAGTGACCCCAGAGAGACACAAGTAGACACTAAGCAATAACAAAAAGTGATCAAACTGTTACAAATGAAAACTGTTAAAAACCCGAGGAAAGCCTTTTACACTAATATCATTTTCTCACTGGCACAGATGAACACGGTGTCACAAACAAAGAGCAGAAACTAAACGGATGATTTCACTGTTGACACAGTTTCTGACGCGTTTGTGGTTCGCTGTGATCACAGCCTGCTGCTAACCTCCTGCTCCGAAATGTCCAACAGCCAAACCCTGGAAAACAACACAGTGAGGGGAGGGAGGGGGAGGGGGGGAGGAGGAGGAGGTGTGCATGATGAAAAAAGCAGAGAGGGGGTTAAAGAGAGCGAGAGAAAAAAAATCATGTTTGAGGTCCAGGGAGAGAAAAGGGAGGGGTGCAGGCTGCAGAGAGAGGAAGGCGCGTACAGTAACGGAGGGCCGTATGTGGGGCTTGGTGATGCCTTCCAGGCCACGCCCACCTGCAGAAGCTATAGATGTTGGCGTTTCAGTGGTCCCCCTCTTCACAGCGAGGACGTCCGACAGCTGAACAAGTCCTAAGTCCGACCGACCGACCGCAGGGAGAGGCGCTTAGTGAAGTTGTCCAGCACCTGGTCGCTCCTCATCCTTTAAACCTGCGCTCCATCTTCATCTCCAGGCTAATCCCAGAGGCTCCAGCCTACTCTTCATCCTCGTCTCCTGCAAGCTGAAGCTTTGAGAGGTCATGGCGGGCATCGCTCTCCTCCTCCGAGTCCTCCTGCTGCTGCTCGAGGGCACGACTCTCCTCAGCGGCATCCCTGCACAGAGGATCAGAGGCAAGTGCACAAAACTGCATGCAAAAAAGAACAACTTACAAAGCAACAAGGTGACGTGAGCGAGGTAGCACGGCATGAAAGAAGCAGAAACGTGTACAAAGGCAAAAACTGAAAGAGTTAATGGCTCATTTTATGCATGAATGAAACAGACTGGCATAAAGTTGGGAAAGAAAAGATGGAGACATGCTTAAATAAATAGTACTAGTCAGGAGTAGGTTTGGAAAAAAGAGGAAAATGTACAGATAGAAATGCTAAAAGACTGGAAGTAAGTGGACGAAATGTCTACAGAAAGGGAAGAAATGCTCAGATCTGAAACAAAGTGGCATCAACTCGATAACAATGCAATAACAGCACATGTAGAATAATGTTTGCAGCGCGCGCGCGCGCGTGTGTGTGTGTGTGTGTGTGTGGGGGGGGGGTCTGTGAAACAGGACGGAGGTCATAATAACACGTGTGAGCACCAATGTGAGCTTTAAGTGACCAAACTGTGGAAAAGTGCAAAGATGAAAGTAAATGCATGTAGGAGGTTTAGACAGGAAGCAAAGCAGGTACAGAAGAGTGAAAATAAATGTTTCAGTTCTAAAGTAGGGGGACAAACCTGTCCACAGCAGAGGATCGGACCTGAGACATGAGGACAACACTAGACGTGCTGCAGTCAGCACGGCCACTGGGTGCAGCTACCTGGACGTTAATAATAAAGCTGACAGGCTGCAAGGTGCAGTCAGATCAAATGAGTTGAGTGTGATGAGTTTGTGAGGAAACCCTGAGGAAAGCGAGTGTCTGTGAGCCGAGCAGTGTTTGCATGCTGCTACTCGTCCTGACTTTTAGCAGAATTAGCAGATTTCCCTGGTCGGCGCGCCTGCTCATCCTTCAGTGTTCCTGCACATTAGAAAGACTTTTGTCTTGCTTAATCTGCCATGTGTGCCGGTAATGACCTGTGCAGCTCGTCGCCCGCAGGTGTTTGCCTGATTCTGTCATCAGTGCGTTCTCTGCTTTCTGCTGACTCGGCATCTTTGGCTGCAGTAATGGTCTGCAGCTGTGCAGAGGTGACAGAATCCTCTTTCAAAACGCTTTTTTATGCGTGCCTTTTGGCCTTTTCCTGATTGCCTTTTGGCTGCGTGTCGAGGTGGGTTTGGTTTGCTGTCTTTGTCGGCTCCTGCAGCCAGGTGGGCACGCCCCGGCCTGATGGGAGGAGGGGCCAATTCATGAAATAACCTGCCATTTTTTTCTGCCTCATTGAGCTTTTTATGTTATGTAAGATGATAAAATCCCCCTCATTCAGAGAGACACGGTGGTCTGACGTGACGGCTCGGAGAAGATTACCTCACCGGGTGAGAGACAGCCAAGAGCAATATACAGGGACAAAGAGAGCGAGAGTGGTGTGTTTTCTTTGTTTTTTCACTTTGTTTGATGTTTTTTTGCGTTCTTCCCTTATAGGGAAGTTTATTGGTGACAAAAGTACCAAGTGAGCAAAAATGTAATTAAAGTGGTAAAGAGTCAGAATCACACGGGCACACGTGTGAAAATGTGGACCACGTTTCGTGCTAAGTCCTCTGTGGTTTTGTTTGTTTCGGCTGTTTTTTTCACATTTGGGGGATCCTTGACAACACTTTCATCAGGCCACGCCCACTTACAGCTGTTAGATTCATCACTACTTTATACTGAAGCTCTTAAAGGGTAAAGTTTACTAGCCAAACAGGGATTACAGTCTCTCAGAGTTTGTGAAACAAAGACCAGCTGCAGGGCTTTTGTCACTGTTTAACTTCCATACAGGTCCGGTTTTAGTGTTCTGGGCAGCTGCTGCAAAAACAGCTGTTTTCCATTATTTTGTTTGGATGCATCTAGATGGACTTCGAGGATTATAAGTGGCACATGTAACTGTTTCTTCACATTTTCTTTGTGCATAATCAGAGCGCATGTAAAGCTTATCAAAGAAATCCATGTAATGCTGCACAAAGGATTTCTCTTTTGACTCATCGTGTAAAACAACACGTGGCGTCACTAATACGTTCTTCATTTTTATTAAATACCTCTTTAATTTGTTTAGTTACTCTTTGAACTGTTTCTCTTATTAAAAGCAGCCCCATTGTGTTTTTCTAAACACAATGTTGCAGTTGACCTGAAGGGGGCGCCCCTTTTAACCTTTTTTTAAAAATATATAAGTAGGTCATTTATAAAAAGGACTAAAAAACCCAAACACTAAATCGACAATTAAATGCTAAAACATGCAATCTCTATAGTGGCCCCTCGAGGCTCCAGCAGTTAGTCAGTCCCCGGAGACTCCCCGTTAACATGTCCAACTTTACACCAGAGACCAACATGTTTACAGTCCAATACATGAACAGACTTAATTATTACACATGTAACTTCACTTGCAGGTGACCTGCAGGGGGCACTAAATAACATTTTAGACTTTTATTAATTAATTGATGAATTTTAATTGTGTGAGTAGGTTTTTGATGCTGTTTCATAGGTAACCTATAGGGGGCGGTGACACAGCTCATGATGATTAGCATTTTATGTTCAGTAGATTAAATCCTATTTCACAGAAACATCTGGAGACTAAATAAAGTGGCCCGTAGGGGGTGCTGGATCACCCTGCACTCTTTTCCTCATAGAGTTTGTAAAATTCATAAATTTTAAGATTATTTCAGGATCAGTTTCGGGCCTAAATGGAGTTTCAGCATGTTTTGGCTCTTTGTGTGTTTTCTTTCGGGGGGATTTCCCACCTGATCTATGATAACAACCCTCACTGAAGCCAGGAGCAGGAGCAGGAGCGTAGAGGTTTGGAGATAGCAGAGCCTGTGCTGTATCACAGATGACCGTTTGATTTCCTCCACTCTGTTTTACCGTTGCAGCTAATGAGCTGGCTCGCTCCGTCGTCTGGTGGCATTTCTTCCCTTAAAAGGAACTGCTGCACACTGAGCGTGTGCAGAAACAGACTCCAGACTGCACGCAGGTGATTTCTGTTGCTCACTGCAAAATGTTATGTGTCTCTGGTCGTCCGACTAGAGTACTTTCTGATACTGCATCTTATTGTTCATGTTTTTGCAGTACTCAGTGACTCTTCTAGTAACTTGTTCTAATGCAACACTTTTAGGTACAGCGTTATCTTTCAGTTCATTTTGGAGTTTTGCTCTACTTCTTGTGGTAGTAATTTCAGAGCCTTTCTGTGTGCTGAGGAGTTTACAGCTGCCCTGTGTAGTAGTAGTAGTAGTACTATATGTGTTCTCTGTGGATCCGATGGTTTTATAGTACTTCAGATTGTTTTACTCCACAGTACTTTGATGGAACAGTTTGTTTTTGTAGTATTTTATCCTTTGTTAGGACTTTGTGATCCTTCTTTATTTGGAGCAGTTTTGTGGTACTTACAGTATAAGTTTAGTTGTTCTGTTTACTTTGATGCACTTGGTTGATTACTGTTTGTGTACCTGGTGGTGACATAGCTGATGTATATCTCTTTATACCACATACCAGTCCATGTTCTATGGTTACATATTTTTCATACTAGGGGGGGTTTCTGTACTTTTACCTCCCTGTGAGGCCATAAAAGGCCTGTTTTAGTTCTCTTGTTGGTAATCGTTGAGTTCTTATGGTTGTTTTTTGTGCATTTGGCTCTTTGTGCTGCAGGTATTTATAGAAACGTTGATGCCTGTTATCACTATCTTTTGCACTGTTGCAGGTATTTAATGTAGCACATGTGATGGTGTTGGTTGATGAGAACACTGATAGCTTTGTGAGTTATTACTGTTTGTGGGTTTACTTTGAGAGTTTTTAAAAGTACTTGTGGTTACTTGCTGGAGTACTCTTTCTTCCATGGTTTTGTGGGTACTTGTGGTATTTTGTTGTGCTTAATGTCTTTTCATTCGGGTCCATTTATTTGAGAGTCATTACAGAGATATTAGAGTTTGACACTAAGAGAAAACTGCTGCAGCGGCCTTGTGTTGTCCAGGCTGTTGGGAGGGGGAAGCCCCGTCTATATTAAGCACTGTTTTTTGTTTTTCATGGGGGTGGGGGGCTGGTGTCTGTCATGATGTTGAAGTTTATCCCTCCGCCTTCGACGGGCCAAGCAGCGCTGCCAAGAATGAGCTACATGATTCCACACGTCCAGCATGTTGGCCTCTCTGCAGGCTTTTCCCAAACTGATCCTCGGGAACAAACAGCCCAAAGAAAACCTCGACAAGATGATGAACTGGATGTACTTGAACACAATGACGTGCTCGGAAAAATCCAAACTTTCCAAGAAAAAAAAGAAAGCAGTAAAAAAGAAAACAGTTGTCCAATGATTGGGCACATGCTGTTCCTCACGGGAGGGTTTAATGCCTAATTAGACCTGATTGTTCCACTGAGCTTCTGCACAGAGAGTTAATCAGACGGATGAAGAAGACAGAAACTCCAACGATCAGGTGGCCTGCCTGTGAGAAAGTGCTTTGGTGTCAGGAAGAACCCCTCAGCAGATCCACACAAAGGTAGTGGCAACACCAAAAATGGTGCACATGAAGTTACTGCAGCTTCATAAAAACTGGACATAATTAAATGCAGAGTGGTGAAATATAAAAAAAATTGTAAAAAATATTTACATGAGCATTGTTTTAATGACTGATCTGAATTTGGATCATTAATGTAAATATAATACCCTTAAAATGTTGTGAGACTGCATCAGAGTGACAGCGGGACAGGCTCTACCTGATGAGAAACGACTGTCTCTGTTGTCTCGAAATTTTAAACAAAAATATTCATATGTGGATCTTATTTTTCTTAAAAACAAAAATCAGCAAAAAAAAAAAGAAAAAAGGTAACTATTTGTTTTTACATTCATCAGGTCCCAATCAGCCCAAATATCAAAGAGAAATTAAAAATGCATGCCGGGTCTGAGGAGGTTAAAGACTGAGGAGCTTACATGTGGATTCCATTACAAGCGTCCATCTAACATTTATGCTGGGACCAGTTTGGAGTTCTTCAGAAGCCGTCTGAACGTTACCACAGCTCAGAAAGCCACATGAAGGCCTGCAGAGGAACATGACGCGTCACATGTGTGATTGCCTCGTCACTGAGAATTCATGGTGTGGATTCAAAAGAAAACCAGCTGCAGATGAACTCTTAACAGCTTCATCATGTTCAAGCAAGCCCCTCCTCTTTAATGGAGTGTTTGAGGAACGAGCAACCCTGGCTGATGAGGAGAACTGAAAGAGTCCTGCTGAATCCGCCGTTTCAGGTCGAGGACTTTCCAGGTCAAAGTTTGAGTTTTTCTGGGGTATTCACATACAGGTAGTTGAAGTGTCTGCTGAACTCTCAGCTTACTGTGTTTCATAGATGAACTGTTACTGCGAGGCTGAAGGGAAACAGACGGACTCTGAATGTGTTTCCTCCAGTTTCACAGATAAAATCTGTCAAATCTGTTTCATGTCTGCGAGCTGTGACTCTGTGGAGGTTACGTTTGATGCTGGCATGGTTGAAAGCAGCTTATCGGTAGAGTCATTCAGACCTCCTCGTGCCTTCCTGTGTGTGCACGCTGTCAGAGCTCTGGAAAATAAAATGTTTGCAGTCAAAACGCTGCAGGACTGAAACATTTTGTTCTTGTTAAAGTTCTAAGTGTGGACCATGATGATGCACTTGAACCCTGCAGACAGAGGTCAGGACGATCTGCCACTGGACACCAGACATGCTCGCTAACTGCTTGAGCAGAGGCTCTGAGGGAAATCGTGAGAGCCCGTGAAAAACAGAGATATATGGAGTGTGGATTCTAGATGAGATATCCATCTCAGCGTGAAATGTGGTCAAAGCGTGACTTCCCCTACAGAACAGACTGTACCTTCAGACTGAGATGTTCAGTCCAGTCACAAACATCCATGTGGCTGGACTATAAACTGGACAGAGTTTGGAGCAGAGCCAGTCGAGCTGGTCCGGACATCCAATCCAGACGCCCGCTGGACACCAGCCCTGGTTTTCTGGGCATGGAACGCCAAGCTCTGAGGAGACCAGAACCTACACCGAGATCATGAAGTCAGTTATATATGTCCTGTGGATCTGTCTCACGATCCCACAGGAGGAACTGGAAAACCTCGGGAAAGGACAGTCTTAAACATAACTTAAGAAGAAGAAAATTGATGGAAACACTGAGTTTTCACTTCATTTAGAACATTTTCGTGTTGTCTGCCTTCATTTGATGTCATCTGTGACGGACATAACTCCTGTTGGAGGAGTTTTTGGAAGCTTCATTTTGTAATAAAAGTTTTGGAAAACTCTACAAACTTTCTCCATCATCAGGAATTTAATAGCATTTATTCCAAAACGGATGTCCTCAAACATATAAAACCTGTCGAGGGAAATGCAACAAACAACAAACAAAACCAGAACCGTTTAGAGATGGTGAACAACATTGTCTCATTCCGCGGCATCGCCTGTGTTGGACGATTACACACAGGATCAACTTTGTCATTGGTCCTACAGCAGGAAACAGAGACCACGTTGTGCTGATGGATTATTGTGCTGTTGATGCATTGACCTGTTAAATCTGAGGACGGGTTTGTGTCCTTTATGAACTTGCTCCACATTCTCGGTTTGGCTTTTTGTTTGATGGAGCTGCACATCAATAAAACTTTCCCCATGGTTTCTTTTGACTGCCTTTGATTTCTAAGAACATAACCTTTCCTTCCTTTTTCCAGTTGCAGTTGGATGATCCTGGTTTGATTTAGTCAAAGATCCTGTTTTGTGTTAAACAGATCTCCTGTGAATGTGAAACCACATGTGAGAAAAACCCTTCTGTCCTCTGCACCAGTTTCTCCTGTGTGTTCATCCTGGGACAGTGGCTACACAGTGAGCATGTGGCCACACGCTCATGGTTTCTATTTCAGACACAATGGAAAAAGACACTAAAGGGGTGGCGGCCGCATCACAATGTGACTCTGAGTGGGCGGGACCAAGGCTCAGCGATTGGCCGCGAGTGCAAATACCCTCTGTAATCACGTTAAATGAACTTTAAGTCGCTCCTGCAGTGAGTAAAAGGCCAAAACGTTTAACTCTGTTGACTTTACACCAACTGTTTCTAAGCCAGCTTCCATAAAGCCTGATACTCAGGCCGTGTAGAAACGTCCTCTCCAGACCACTTTTAGACTTTTGGGCATCTTATCGGACAGTCCTTGGTAACGCGACACGTTTCAGTCACATTTTGAATTAAGAATGAAAATATTTTTTTTATTTAAACTTTTATCCTTACAACGAGATGTGTCACTGTGACTCCGATTTCTTATTTCATATCTGAGATGTTTGAGTGTAAGAGCTCAGAGCGACGCTGGAGCAGGTGTGGAGGTTGAGTCCCTGTCTGCCTTCATCCTCGGATTCATCTGATACCAGCTGTTTGGGTTTGTGCACTGCTCAGAGGCACAGTGGCAGGAACAAAAAGATAAACTGAAACGACAACATGACTGTCAGAAAATGAAACGTACCAATGAATGTACTTTTATTATGTTTATAAAAATCTGCTTTATACATTTTGATTTCTTGAAGCTTAGTTTATATCGCATTTTTCAGACTAAAACTAAACATTTTTCATTATTCTGTGCAAATTATGGGCGACTGCAGCAACCTTTACTGACCAAAGCAATCAGAAGGAGATTTTTGGTGGAGCGCTCTCTGACTGATGTCATCTCACTATCAACCGTTTCTAACTACTAACCACATGTTCCACGGGGGTCTCAGAGGACCACATGTTCCACGGGGGTCTCAGAGGACCACATGTTCCACGGGGGTCTCAGGGGACCACATGTTCCACAGGGGTCTCAGAGGCCTTGTAATCTGGTCTCTGCGCCACCGTTTGACTTTGAAATGTATCACCCAGCTCTGACTTTGCTTTGTAGATGGTTATTAGTTGAACTTTGACGGTGTCGTGATTTTTGCTCACCCTGAGTATTTGTGGTTGGATTCCCTAACAGTCTTTCTTCTTCTCTTCCTTAGTGCGTCGCCAGAACATGAAGGTTCGCATCAACGCCACTGGTGACACCATTGTGATGAAGTTTGTGCGTCCAAGTCCAGATGTGAAGTTGGAGGGTTATATTCTGGGTTACGGCAGCAGCATGTTCTCCAAACAGTTCATCCAGCTGCCTGAAAACGGACAGCCCTACGAGACCGAGATGGGTAAGACCCACAAACACACCTTCATCTGCAGCTAGTGTGTATTTATAATGGTTTTCTGCTCCAATGTACTTTTCCTTTGGTTCTAATCAGTATCAAGTTAGTGATGGAGACGATCTTTGCAAATCAAAGGCAGCAGATCTTTATGAATTTCCTTAAAGGTTTATTAGAATAACACTACACTCAGGCAGGTTAATCCTTGTACTCCCTTTTCTAAATATTTCCCTTCACACAGTTCTCAGAGTCTGAACTTTCTGGTGTCTGTCTTTGAAACATTGAACAGGTTCATGAGGAACTGATTAAATCTGTGCCAAACCGCGACTCTGTCTTGTTTTGATTCTGCGTGCATGTGACCACCAAACCTCCATGTCTAAACCTTTACACTCGTGGGAAAGTGAGACTTTCTGCAGGAATCCTTTGGAGAAAAGAAGAATGTGAGCAGCTTTGAGAAGCAGCACAGTCTCAAAGCAACAGCAGCAGGTGGCTCCGATCCGTTTTCTGAAGCGCGGCCAAGAAATGTATCCCATCACACCAGGAAAGCTCTGGAAGCTGCGATGGTGCGATGCACAGAATTGGCCACAGTGGGAGGGGTTAATACTAAACCTGCTGAGAGCCATCCTTCAACACCAGTTTTCATGCAGGATGAGTTTGTTTGCAGATTTGGGACTAAATGAGTGCAGCAGCTTTTGGGATTTAGACCAGAATCACAAAGACTTTTTCCCCTCAAGCAGGAAAAGCCATTTATCATCCGATGACAAATATTGGCTCTGCATTATGTTCTCACAAATGCACCAGATCTGGCCAAAGTTTGGTGATGGTCTTGGATGCATTTGTTTAGTGAGAGACGTGGAAGTGAAGAAACATAAATCCTGGGTCCAAACTGCGCTTCGTGTAGCGTTATCAAACATTAAAGCAGCACCGAGTCGGGCTGAGGGTTCGTGTGAAACCCAACGTTTGCTCACTGTCTCCTTCTTTGTTGACACTATGCAACATTTTGGCTGATGGTCAGCTGCCAGAGACTCAGCTTTTGTTGCCTTTGGATGTTTTTATCCAGCAGCCTTGAGAGCTTCATTTCTTGGTGACGAGTGTAGCGAGTTTAGCTTTGTACTTTCTTTAAAATCAACCAAATTGGGCTGTTCATGAATGACGTTACTGATTTTGGATGCAGATCAAGTCTTATCAGCTTTGAGCTTCATTTCATCCTGATGGAAGTATTTTCATACTGTGTTTAAAGTTGGCTGGTGCCAACTATCACTACGTTTCACAGTGATAGTGAAACGCTCTGTGTGGGTCACTAAGACACTGATTCAGTGATGAGGAGGCGGATGAAGGCTGGTCGACAGGCCCCCGTTTACTCATGTGATCATACATTTTTGTCGAAGAAGCCAAATTGTGCCAGAAGTCTGGCGCTGGTTTTCTGGACAGTGAACAAACTCTGGTAGTTTTTCCTCAGATGATTGATGGAACTTCCTTAAAAGTTGGCGTCGGTTTTGGTGGCGAGTTCAACGAAAAGAGCCCAAACCTTTAAAGACCATTTTCTCATCAACTGCTTGATTGGCTTTGATGAAAACATCCGGACACTTTTCCTCGTGTTATGAATTGGGACAACTTTAGCAGTTTGCTGAGAAACATCAGCTTCACTCCAGCCTCTCTGTGCATCTCATTTAGGATACTTAATCAAAACTTGGAACTTTGTTTCCATATCTGACTTAAGTTTGGGTCGTTGTATCCCGTCTTTTGGACGCTTTGAGTTCTCTGACTCTCTTTGACCAGCTGTGACCACATCATGTCCTCTGGGTCTAATAAGAGATCCTGATTAAAAATGTGCTTTTTTGGTATATTTCTGAAAACATAAAATATATTTAGCCACAGATGATTAATTAATATGACTTAAAATTTAGCTTCGGTTTGGTGAATCAACTGTGAGCTTCATTTCTTTACTCAGTGGTTTGTACTTGGTTCAAACTGTGCAATCTTTGGCTTTGGTTTGGTGGCCAGCTCACCACACGTCCAGACATCTTCACATTATTTCATTTGAATAACTCGGATCTGAGTGTTTCTTCCTTTCTTGGCTTTAGGAGACATGTGGGTTCATGTGCTGCTGGTAAAATCAGGTATCCCATTCTTCCATGTCATGTTTACTTTCCTCACTGTGGGAAAATTAAATCCAGAAGACGGATGATAAACACGTATAAACAGCTAGAATCAGGAGGATCTCGGAGCTCCTCTGGGAGAACCTTAATTTAATCTCCTTCTTCATTTTCACTACTCGCCTCTCATCACTGCCACTTCTGCCTCCAGGTCGTTTGACGATCTGGGCGGGACTGCGGTATCAGAGCTGCTCTTAAACATGTCCTGCGGTGTTTACCTTCCTGTTTAAAAACCCTCAGCGGAGGATCATCCATCAGCAGTTCCAGCAGGACTACAACCGCAGTGTTGACTCTTTAAATCCGACGCTGCCAGTGGTTTATGGGTTTTGGTTTTTTCAGCCACATGAGACACAAACGTGGCTTCATGACGACTCGGGGATACTTCACCGTTTCCTCTGCAGGGAAACTGTTGCTTTTTCAGTGTAAACTTTACTGCAGGAGAGGGTTGCAACAGTAGCAACGTACGTGTCTGAGTGTTGGCTGAAGTGTGGAGGATGGTTTGGTGGAAACCAATAATTCAAAACTCAAACTAAAAACCAAAAAACAAACAAAAACTCTAAAACCAGCAGAACAAAAAGTAACAAGAAAACCAATCGTCAGGCTGTTTAGTGCTACATGTGATTGATGGGGTCACTGGGGGTTGGGTCGTGTTTACACCTGCCTCCTCTCAAAGCCACAAAGACACGGGTTTGTTTTAGAACAAATCAGCTCGAGGACGTTTTCTTACTGGAAGCTTAAACATCACTCAGTCCAGAGAGCTGTCAGAAAACGCTATAATTTTAAATGTAGTCTTTTGTGGGAGAAGATTGTGGTAAAGAACCGTTTCATCAGCTGACAGCAGCTTTGTTAGATGCTACAAAACATCACGATACAGCAAAGAACTACCGGACCGATCCAGAGATGGCTGAGTTAGTCATCAAATATGAGGAGCTGAGTTACTGATCACAAACATCAGGCGATGTTTGCAGAGTAAATGTGCTCGGTTTGACGGAGAGGAGTCGCTCCCCCATAACTGCTCATAAATTAAAAAGCTGAATGGCGTCCAGGCTAAAGGCAGGAAGCAACAGCAGCTGCTTTAACAAACATTCATCATTTAAAAAGGTCTCCAGGGAGGTTTAATAAGTGAGGCTGAAGCTTTGACTGACCGTAAATATTCACACTGAGTGAAACTCAGAGCTCCCTCTGTCATCAGGAGGAGTTCAAAGGTCACTGACGAAGGAACAAATGATTTTGACCCCATGTGTCACTTTTGTGTTTGATCGCATCCTTTGGTCTCATTTCGTCTTCTGTGTCAGTTTGTTGTGTTTTACACTAATTTCTCAGCACGTTTACGTTTTTTCTGACAAATTCTTAATGTTGCACAACTGAGTGGTGCTTTTCTCTCTGTAGTTGTTTCCTGACATTTGATTATGATAAATTATAAAGTCTAATAAAACCAGTTTTAAGCATTGTTGTTATTTTATAAGACTTTCTGGTTCTTTTTGATATTTTTCCAGAGAAAACTTCTATAATACTTTTTTATTTTACAACTTTTTGAAACTCTTTGTAGTTTTTGTGATTTTACATTTTGTCGAGTTTTTTTTTCTACTTATGCATAACAGTCACGTCTGCTGAATATGCTATCACGATTCTCAGACATTCACAAACGTTTCTTCATTTTTACAGGCCAGTGTTGCTGTATGTAAGGCACACTGTGTACTGTTGAGCTGACCAAAGTCAGACTGAGAGATGAGTTTGTGCTGGAAGAGGAAACCGTGCATGTGGGCGAGAACTGAGAAAATTACAGATAAATACAAAAAAGTTGAGACTGGACTGTGGAGTTAAAGACGCGAAGAAGAAAAGCAGAAAACGTTTGACTTGGATGGAAATCAGATTATTATGAAAGAAGATGTGAGTGTTTTCACATGTGGATGTTTAAGCTGTCATCCTCGTGTTTCTGCAAAGAAACTCTCTGCTTATCTGTAATCATTCACATCTGTGCGTCTGTGAGCTGGGAGAGGGCGGGGCCAACAGTACCCGCCATGACATAATCACCATAACGGAGCAGAATTCCTCCCGTGCCTCAGCCTCTATGAAGCCCCACGGGACACGTTCATGTTTCTGTAGGAGAGCTTGTAACGTGCCGTTGCAGCGCTGCAGCGCTGCAGGTTGTAACTGTGCAGCTCTGTAAAATGCGCGCGTCTGTCACTGTGTCGTCTGTCTGTCTGTCTGTGGTTCTACCAGCTGTGTTGTTGTTGTTGGGTTTTATTTCTCTTCGTCTGCTTGCTGCCGTTGGCTGTAACCAAACCTGACCTTTATTTCAGATGCAGAACCAAAGTACCTGGTGGCCGTCCAACCGATCCCAGCTAACGACGTGAAGAAACACTGCACAGGTAAGCTGGCAGCTACATGTGGGCTTCAAACAGCCCGACACAGCCTCACTCTGTACTCACCTGTCCCAACAGGTAAAGTGAACCTGGAGAAGCCGCTTCACCTGGTGATTGGCTCCATTAGCCCGACCGCGGTGCTACTGTCCTGGGGAAACTATCTGAAGACTCCCTACGAAGGCAACATCATGAACGAGTGTCTGGAAGACGGGTGATTATCTACACATGTCGTCCCAATGCTGATGCATCTTTTGTCTCAGCTGTACGCCGAGCTCCGCCTCTAAAGCGTTGAGCTTTCGGGGATGGGTTAGGGTTCATAGTGTGGGACAGATATAGCCAGCTCATTTTTAGGATCACCTTTACGGTGGGTAGCTTCACATATGTGACAGACTCATCATAAAACCAGTTTGAGTTTTCGTTTAGTGAACATGAAAGCTTTTTACCTCCTCTCACGTGTTTTATGGACGACCAGAGAGCTCTTTTCCAAAGCTCGACATTACTCACAGACAAATCACCTTCAACCAATCAAGATGATGAATTACAACCCTGAAAACTGCTGCTGAGCTTGAACCGTCCCAGTGTGTTGAGTGATATTACACCGACTGAGACTCTCCAATGCTCGTTTCCATCACCCCTTGATCTCTGCTGCCTCTAATAATACAGATTTTTCCTTCCCTGTCAAACAAGTTGGAGGAGCCATTGGAAAGGCTGACCCAGGCGTCCTCTGCCACTCTGGGCGTCTTATTAAAACTTAATGTCAGCTCCATCTGTGGAGGGTTTGGCTGCTGCCTCAGATTTTTGGATCCCTGCTCTGAAAAACAGAACTTGAAGGAGTGAAAGTGGAGATTGGCTTTGCGGCCGCCAGAATTAACAACACCTAATGGACGGAGTTGTTTCCACACTGAGGTCACGGCGGACACAGGCAGCCAGAGACAAACCGCACGGCATGAAGACGCTGGTACTGGATTGTGTATGTCAACCCCGTGTCGTACCCCTGGGACACTTGGATGCTTTCTGAAACCTTCAGTCTGGTGATCGGGGAAACTTTGACAAGATGCAGCCCGACACGTTCTGCACAGCCTACGAAGCAGACCTGCAACCTCACGCATCAGTCATTTAGCTTTGTTTGATTCTGCATAACGTGGTTTTTCTACCTATAAATCTCAGACTTTATTTCTCCTTATATAGTTTTAATCCCTTTAATACCAACTAGACACAATGCTGTGTATTAAAGTGGGTCAAATGTGAAAGCTGCACTTTGAAAGCTCATTCTTTTTGTTCTGCAGCTCTAAAGCTGTTCTTTAAGCATCTTTCTGATTTTAATTTTTAAGCTTTTTTTCACTTAACAGCAGTGTATTAAAAACAATGGGTCAGTTTTATTAGTGCAGTTTCAAACCTCTTAAGATAGTGGTCATAGTTTGGGATTACATAGGAAGTTACACGAGCTCCTGATAATGCCGGCCTCTTTAACAAAGAGCAGCCAAAGCAAAGACTTGCGGGTGAGTTTGTTCCATTATTTGGGACACCATCAGGCGTCTGGCCTCAGTCTGTTACACTAGATATTTTGTTACTTTAATAGCTAATTAAAAAAAGTCAAATAAATCAAAAACTCATTATGTGACTCCCTAAACTGGAGTATGAGCTGGTTAGCACACTTTCAATGGGCACAAATACAGACCAGTTTACGTGTACGTGTAGGTGATTTTATTCCTATTCTGGACCAAATGTTTATGGTATTATAGCATTAATATCTTTTAAAGACATTATCTTGCTTTACATAAACCTAAAATATGAGGAAACTTGAGTCACACCTCCAGAAATGTGTGATACAGTCCGTCTAATGAACCCATTTCCTTTTATTTTCTGGACATAGTTGTAAGCAGCTGGTTGCTAACATGTTAAGATCAGCTACTTTATCTGTTTCCTCTGGTTAAATGTCAAAGATAACCTTTGTGTTTCATAAAAGTCAATGAATGTAAGCGCAGCCGAACAGATTTATTACTGAAACATGACCAAACTATTGAAAATTTAAAAAGAAGAACATCCCATCTATGCATGTGAAGGTAAAATAGAAAGGACCCGGAGTAGAACCCTGCGGAGCTCCAAGGGCAGTTTTCAGACCATCCAACCACCTTGCTGTTGGTAAAGGCTCTTCTCCTTTTGCTCCATCAGATTCTACACTATCCGCTACAGAGAGAGAAACAGGAACTGGATCTACCAGACATGCCCCACGAGCGACACAGTCATTGATAACCTGAAACCCAACACGCCGTACGAGTTTGGTGTCCGCTCCAACAAGGACGACCGCAGCGGCACATGGAGCAAACCGGTCATCCACAGCACCAGCATGGGCAGTAAGGACTTACCTAAGCACGGCCGCCACTGAGAGCTAAAGATAATCAAAGCCTTGATTTCATATCAACAAAAAGTTTACTCTCTGTTCTAACTACTTTCACTGCTTTTTCTTTAAACTTCTTTCACAGATAAAAATAGACAGAAGCCATACAAGCCGCGTAGCAATCCTGCAGTCAAGCTGGGGGTGAGTGACCTGCTCCACTGTAACAACCTGCAATCGATTAACTTACATTTAATCATGGATACATGTGGCATTCATTTAAAAACATACTCCATAAAGTGAATAATGACATGAACACACTATGCTGCATTTTCTATATATGATATTTTTTACATGGTAACATTTTTGCTTTTGTTAAATTGTGGCTTTTTATTACGATTCTAAAACATCCAAAAATGTGCCATATTTTATATTTGTGTAATTGTTTTTGGTCGGTAAGCTTACCTCATATTTCATGTAAAGTATTACAGCAATGAATATGCAATAAAGGTTTTCTTAAATAAATAAAACTTAAAATAAAAATATTATAAAGAAAGTTAAAGGTGATGATAATAAGTAAAGTTACTGCTGGATGTCCACAGAATTGAAAGCTTTCTGTGTTTTGGAGCTCTAATTGTTCAAAGCAGTGCATCCGGAGCTTAGGAGTCCTCGTTTTTATGTATATGTGATTTACACGTGTCTAAAGTGGACTTTCTTTGTTCTTTTCCTTTTTTCCTCCACAAACAGACGCCGCTCTTTCCTCCTCGTTATGGTAAGATTTATCATTTGTCTTTGACTAACACACAGTCTGTTGAGTCATGATTTCTGCCTGGCGTGATCTGAGGAATCTGTTTGTGTAGAGCTCAGGTGTGTTCAGTCAGTAATGTGTTCTCCACCACGACCAAACAGGTTCAGGCTGGTTGGAAACACTCACACTCTGCAGTAGGAAAAAACAACAGCTTCACAATCATCCCGAAGTTCAAGCCAAAAGCTTCATGCACCAAATGTTTTAGCTGATGAGCTGCAGATCTGTCTGAAAACATCAGACCGGACCGATTCAGCACTGAAGCATCTGTCCGCTGAGCTGCTCGTGCTTCATTGTTTTCTTTCACATGTTTGTTGGTTTGTTTGCAGCCCTGCACAACGGGACGGGGCCTCGAACGCCCACTTTGTTCAAAACCCCCGGGTTCCCTGGAGCTCCACGCACGTCCTTTGGTGATTATCTCTCGTTCTTTCTCTTCTCCCTGTCTGCACACTTTTACGTTTCCTTCCTCTACGGGCAACAGAGACGTTGCTCACGCAGCACCAACGCTTCCTAAAAGGGTTCGACTGATGGGAAACGGGCTCCACGGTGCAGTTTGAATCCTCACACTGCACATGTGAGAAAACGAGAAAGCAAACAATGATAACACCAACATTCTTTTCATGTTTCAAAGTAAGAAATTCACGGCACTAAAAGGAGGTTGAAGATTTGTTTATAAAAGGCCTCATCAGTCCAACCCAAAGGCTGCGTTTCCCAAACTAGCCTATCCTCTTTCATTTTGACATCTTCCTCCTGTAAACCCACCGTGTTATTTCCAACAGCACCTCCTGAGAGCCAGCAGGAAACTATCCCTGTGCCCGGCTCTTCTGAGCCCAAATTTCCTCACGTGTCCCCCGGTAACGAAACAGACGCTCTTTTATTCTTTAATCATCAGCTTCATTTGCAGTCCATCTTTACCTGCTTCGCTGAGCCTGTGATGCACCTGGGAGGGGAGGGGTGGGGGGGTGGGTGCAGCTGTTGAGATTGGCTGCATGTTAGCATGTCATAAACCCAGTTAGAAAGTCAAAACAAGGCGAGGATGATGATGTCACCGGAGATCAGTAAGTCCCCTTTGGCCTGCTCATTCCAACAGAAACCACATCACGCTTCAGCATTCATCATCCGTTTCCTTTTCTCCTTCACCTGCTTCCTTTGGACAATCATATTTCTCTGTTCTTAGACTTTCAGTCACTATCTGATATTTGGACCTCTGACAGGTACAAGGTCTCAACAGGACATTTTATCATCATTAAATCTGTAGATTATATTTAAATCATCAGCTGTGTGAAGTAGCCCAGTGTTAGACCTCGTCCATCCCTCTGTCATCCATCCCCTCTGTCTGTCCAGCTGTCCCCATCCTACCTGTTGCAACTCACGGCTCTCTTCAGTCAGTCTGCATGACGGGAGTGCATGTCAGCCAGTTCAGACGCAGACGTGGTTGGAATTTCTCATTCAGGAAAACCAACACAAGTCGTTCTGCAAAATCCTCCCCGAGTACAATGTCTCCAAACGTGTCTGTGTTTCTCTGAGGTACGAGCTCATAGGGAGCACAGTCTGTAGGAAATGAGTGAATCTTGTTGAATCTGTGGCTGCTTATCTGCCATAAAACTACACTTTTCTAATCAGTTCTAACAGAAATACTAGATGTTGGTCTACTGAAGGAAAACGCTGGCTAAATACAATGGTGTGAAAAAGTGTTTGCCTCCGTCCTGATCTTCTGTTTTTTTTTGTATATTTGTCACATTTAAATGTTTCAGATCATCCAAAAAACTTTAAATATTAGACAAAGATAACACAAGTAAACACAAATGGCAGTTTCTGAATGAAGGTGTTTGTTATTAAGGGGAAAAACAGAAGAAAGAAGCTCTACATGACCCTGTGTTACTAAAGCGATTGCCTGCTAAACCTGATAACAGCAACAAGCAGCAACAAGTGCAATCAAGCATTTGTGAGAACTGGCAATCAGTCTTTTACAGCACCGTGGAGGAAGTTAGAGCCTCTCATCTTCGCAAAATTGTTGTAATTCAGCCACATTGGAAGGTTTTGGAGCATGACTCTGTAAGGTCATGTCACAGCATCTCAGTCACATTGGACGTTGACGGCACCACCCCAAAATCTTCGTTTTGTTTTTCTTAAGCCAATCAGAGGTGGACTAACTGATGTGCTCATCAGTCCACAAAGTATTTTCCCAAAAGTCTTGGGGATCATAAAGATGTTTTCTAGCAACACATAGAAACCTTTGTGTTCCTTTAGCTCAGCAGTGCTTTGTGTCATGCAGGCCATATTTGCCCAGTCTCTTTCTTATGGTGGAGTCATGAACACTGACCTTAACGGGGGCAGGGGAGGCCTGCAGGTCTTTAGATGTTGTTATGGTGTTTTTTGTGACCTCCTGAATAAGTTGTTGACGTGCTTTTGGGGTAATTTTTGTCGGCTGACAACTCCTCTAAAAGTTCACAGCTGTCTCATGTTCTCACCATGGCTGTCACTGTGGTTCACTGGAGTCCCACAGCTTTACAAATGGCTTTATATGTTTCCCCAACCAACAGATCTTAATCACTTTGTTTCTGACTGTCTGGCATTTGAGAATATTTTGGTCTATTCACTCTGTCAGGCAAGTCCTATTTAAATGATTTTTTAAACCTGCATTTAAAAACTGCATTCTGCGTTTTGTCTTATATTTAAAGTTTTCGATGATCTGAAACATTTCAGTGTGACAAACATTTGAATTCAATTCAATTTTATTTATATAGCGCCAAACCACAACAGTCACCTCAAAGTGCTTTACATTGTAAGGTAGACCCTACAATAGTACATACAGAGAAAACCCAACAATCATATGACCCCCTATGAGCAAGCACTTTGGCGACAGTGGGAAGGAAAAACTCCCTTTTAACAGGAAGAAACCTCCGGCAGAACCAGGCTCAGGGAGGGGCGGGGCCATCTGCTGCCACCGGTTGGGGTGAGAGAAGAAAAGAACAGGATAAAGACATGCTGTGGAAGAGAGACAGAGATTAGTAGCAGGTACAATTCAATGCAGAGAGGTCTGTTAACACAGTGAGTGAGAAAGGTGACTGGAAAGGAAAACTCAATGCATCATGGGAATCCCCCGGCAGCCTACGTCTATTGCAGCATAACTAAGGGAGGATTCAGGGTCTGAAACCCTGAATCCTCCCTTAGATAGGCAGGCCTTTTGTTTTG
>VUQR01018887.1:0-19418 GCA_015108515.1 Hemichromis elongatus | reverse complement strand
GAGTGGGACACCTTCTTTGTGGATTTTCGGGAGTCCGTAAATGCATGGTATGGCATCCCCTGGGTATAAGCGATGGTATGTAAAGCGGTCAATGATTTTGTCCCTTTCAAGATCTTGAAGACAAGTGATTACTTTCCTCTTGTAGCTGCTTGTGGGGTCACGCTTTAAGGGTTCGTATGTGATGCTGTCACTGAGGAGTGTAGTGATCTTTGTGTGGTAATCTGTTGTGTTGAGAACCACGGTGCATCTTCCTTTGTCAGCTGGTAATATGGTGATATTGTGGTCTTTGCTCAGGGAAGTGACAGCCTTCTTTTCTTGTATGGTGAGGTTAGATGGAGGGACTCTGGCACTGGAGAGGGTGGCTGAAACCTTCATCCTGATTTGCTCGGCTTCTGATTGTGTTAATTTATTACTCCGTATGGCGGTTTCTGTGGCTGTGATAAGATCCACTATGGGCAACTGCTGAGGAGAAATGGCAAAATTGAGTCCTTTGGCTAATACTTCCTTTTCGGGTTCAGTGAGAATCCGGTCAGAAAGGTTCTTCACCCATTTTAAGTGACTGTCCTCAGGTGAGTGTTCTTCTCCAAATTGCGTAAATCCTGACTGAGGAGTGAATGTTTTAGATACCAATGTCTGGAATTTCCTGCGACTGGACTCTCCACCATTTTGACCCTAGAACTGAAGAAGCTTCTCGGATGAGAGGTGAAACGTCTTCAAGCAACCTAAAGAAGTCCAGACGCCTTTTCCTTACAGCTCCTTAGACTACGATGACCTAGATGACTGAGAACCTTCACAGACATATTTACAATGAGATATTTAAATGACTTCTAACATTCTTGCTAGCTGCTGCACACAGGCTTCTTCGCTGCAGTAAAGCATTACAGTTTCACTTGTTAAGGCTTCTTATAAGAAGTCTATTTGTGCCATATAACCTGTGGAGGCTCGGCTGTATCTTCCTAAACAATATTTCAAATAAAGTTCAAACCCATCGCTATGCCATACTGTAGCCTACATTCTCACATAGGCTTAGTGTTCTGGACTGTAACACTTTAGACTGCCAATCCCTTGTTAACGTGCCACGTCCTGTTGAAAAGAAACAAAAAAAAAAAATAGCTTTGCAAAAAAAAATCTGTGAAATGGATCCCCATTATAGCTTCATGCATTATAGCAGACTTTAGTTTTATGAGCTTTTAACAAGTTTCCCAGGGGTCGCAATAATTTCTGTGGTTTATTTTCGGAACATTTACTTTTTCTTTTCCTTAAATGATCAGTATGGGCCTTTTAGCTCTCCGTCTTGCCTTTTCCTCCATCTCAATCCAGTTTCGCACTCATTCTTTGGGGGCACTTTACTGTAGTTGGACAGCTCGCAGGCCGAAACCAACGTCAATCCTCAAATTTCCACTATCCCAATTCCAGCTCGCTTCTTAAGGTTATTTCCCCTTGATTGACATTCAGTGTTTAAAGAGTAATATTAAGCAGGAGAGGCATGGAAGGATGGTGACAGGGGGCAATACCAAGAGACGAGCTCAAATCGTGGAACACGGGAAGGTTCTGAGATGCTGATATGTTTGTCAGAGCATGCCGCAACATCATGTCATGTTCTGGAAACAAAACACAAAGTCCTCAGTCTCTGGGTCTGAGTGACATTTCATAAAGCCGGGGAGATTAGTGTAAATCACATCCACATGTAGAAAAACAAATGAGAGAAAAAGAGGATGGTGTAAAACATGACTTCCACCCTCAGTTGTGCCCACAAGAGCTCCTACGTATGGTGTTTTTCTTTCACTGGGCAGATAAATCAACCCGAGGGAGGACATCATTGTCCCACATCTTACCGTTTATCCGGTCCAAGCTCCACCCTGAATACTTCTCATCCCATTCTGATATTTCCACTTTCAGCTTTCATCCTCTCATTCTAACTCACTTTTTCCACCCCTTTCTCTCATCCTGCAAGTTTTCACATACCTCCAGCTCCCCTCCTCAGCCTGTCCCCCAATTGGTCCGCACACTGCGTTGTGTCGTTATTGTGCGAGTTTGAGCAATTCGTCTGACAGCCAGAGTGTAATGCTACACCTCTGACCCGGGAGAGTCAGCAGTCTGTAGTTTAAGTTAGAGAAACATTTCTGAGAACTGCTGCGCTTAGTGTTTCGGAGCGCAAATGAGCTACATGCCAAAGATGGAGTTAAAAAAAATAAAAAAGGAATTATGGTCCGCATGCATAGTTTAGTTACAGATGAGTGACAAAAAAAGGGAAAAACCTGACTGTTGCTGTGAGGCGATCAGGCAGTTCTGATAATTAGCATAATTTAATCACTGAGCACAAAACATATCTTCTTCTATAACCTCTCCATTTAATGACTAATCACAACGTGCCTCTTGTCCCGTCTTCCTCTCCTCGGCCCCAACCGGACACGGCCGATAGCTGTCCCTTTCTGAGCCCTGCTGGAGGTTTCTTCCCACTGTCACTAAGTGCTTGGTCGTAGGGGCCATCTGTATTTCTGTACAATATAAAGCTAATTAAGGCAACTGTTATTGTGATTTGGTGTTGTAAGAATAAAACTGAACTGAATGATTCTAACCCAGCTTAACACCCGTGGGAAAGCTTGGCCCAGTGTTAGGAAGATGCCAGCGCCACCATCGTCAAAACACAAAATGAGGGAATATCTGTCTGTTTGTATTGGAAGAATTGCATTCTGTCACTTCAGAAGAGTCTTAAAGACTTTTACAATCAAAGCCAAGGTGCACTGAAGCTGTTCTGGCATAGCTTTGTGCCCCAGATCCTTACTAAGACACTTTATGCTGACTTTTGTTTTTCCATTAATTTATCACCCATGTATTTTGGCACCTGATTCAGAAAGTGCATTCACTTTTCTGACTAGTTATAGTAAAAAAAAACTGGTCAAACGTCTTTGAAGAGAGAAGCCTGAACGCTGCTGTTGCATTCAGAATCTCCAAACACTGCTCCCATCTAAAAGCTAATAATGCTAATAATAATAATAATAATGGCCCACATTAGCTTACCTTTTCATAAATGCCACTGTCTTGGCCGGCCAATTTTTCCATGGTTTATCCCAGCTTCTTGTTGGCTAATCTCTAGTGGAATTGTGGATGCATTTATTTCATAAATCATTACTTTTTCCATCCAAGAACCTGTAACATTAATGTCAGAGATATAATGTTACTAAATTATAAATTAGTAGCAGAAAAAACAAAGTCTCTAAAGAAGAGCATTCGGAGGCGGATGGCACTGTTTGACCAATCAGGAATCACAATGTGTGATTTTTTTAATTTTTTTTTGTTGGAAGTGTAAAGTTTCACAAACAGTGCTGTATATAGTTGTAGTTGCTGTTACACCAGGTTACTTTAATGCAAATATCTTAAAGATTTAGGTGCATAGGGTGCCACTCAAAGCACACATTATAAAGCTCGCTGAGACAAACTTGGAAAAAATAAATAAATAAATATTTTATATCTAAACTTAAATAGGCGATCCCTTTATTTTCAGTGTCTGCCCGGGTGCACTTTATCATTTTGTCAATAGTTTGCACAACTTCAATTTTACTTATGAGATCATTTCTGCCTCTAGATGAGCTCAACAGATCCACACATCATCATCATCATTTCCTGTCATGGTAACGAGGTTTGGAAGCCTCCGACTTAAAGCACTACCCCCTCACAAAAACTTGATGTATTCTTTTGAAAAGCAAAAATGTCAGAATAGTTAATAAGACATTAACCACATTCATACTTTATACTTCCCTCCCGGTCCAGAGCTCCATCTGTGGACGGAGGCGTTCCCCTCAGAGGAAAAAGAGTCAGCATTGTGCGTACGAGTCGTGCTTTGGTTTCTCTCCCTTCATGTTTGTCCTTCTCCAGCAGCCAAGTGCTTGTTGTGAAATAAATATGACCAACATGCAGCTTTATCACAAACTGGAAGCACAGGATGTGCTGCAGATGTGTGTATATGTCTTTGTAGGTGCGCGCACGTCTGAAGGATCAGTGTTTTCAGCACGGCCCTCCTGCAGAGCGCTTTGGCCAAGACCTGTTAACTCTGTGCCAATCAGATTTCTCTCATCCAGGGCCAGACATTGACTCGAGCCAATCAGAGTCCTAATTCATTTCCTGAGAGGAAATAGTGGCAGTAATGGTGCAGTTGTGGGTATCTGCTGGCAGCTAGCATAAGGTGGGGCCAGAGACTATAGTAAATGATTAATTTCAAGTAACCAAGAGTGCACAATAGCCAAGAGTTCCCCGGAGCAATAAAAAACACCACACAAGGCACTGAGACGCAGCTTTTAGAGAAACATATTAGAGCACACTGCACTGTATTTTAATCAGATTGATCTAAAATGCCATAATACAGATAATTTTTTAGTTCTGATCATACAATGATATTTTGTGAAAAATTATGTCCTCGTGGAGGAAAGAGCATGATGAAACAGCTCATTTTAAACTGAATCTGCATGCCTACTTATTGCTCTGTGTCAAGTCTTTTTTTAAGCCATCTTTAGTTACGGTTACATGTCAGGATTTTATTATTATGACAATGAAGCATTAATCAACTTTTTGTTTTATTGCTTGCTCGGTTTGTTTATTAGCTCAAATCCTCCAATCATCATGACAATACATTTTTGCTTTAAGAGTGTTGAAGAAAAGAGAAGAAGAATATAACACAGAAACTGTGTCCCTGCATGAAGAAGTCAGGAGTGGCAGGGACATATGCGAGGGTGTTGCGTGACATGTATGAAGACAGAAAGATTGTCAGATGGGTTCAAGGTCGAGGTGGGATTAGATCAGGGATCGGCTCTGTGAATCTTCTCGTTTGTGATGGTGATGACAGTTGACATGATGGATGAGGTCAGACTGAAGTCAGATGACACTGTGATCATTAGTGACAGCAGGGAGGAGGTGGAAGTGAGCCTGTTAAGGGGGAGATATGCACTGGAGACAAGAGTGAAAGGAAAGAGTTGCAAGATGGTAGTGAGACCTGCTAAGATGTTTGGTTTGGAGGCTGCGACACTGACAAAAAGACAGGAGGCAGAGCTTAAGTTGATGATC
This sequence comes from Hemichromis elongatus, assembly GCA_015108515.1. Classification (NCBI taxonomy): domain Eukaryota; kingdom Metazoa; phylum Chordata; class Actinopteri; order Cichliformes; family Cichlidae; genus Hemichromis; species Hemichromis elongatus. The sequence goes on along the minus strand of VUQR01018887.1, from coordinate 14,360 downwards.
GACCAGAATGCAAAGGACTAAAATTGAGTACATTAGAGAAACAGCTCAGACTGAGAGGTGGGCAGATTAATCCAAATAATGATAGTATTGATCAGATCAATACTAGTGTGACAGGATTGATACTTTGTTTCTATCGTCTAAGTTCATTTTTTAGCCCACTGAATTGTGTTAAATTCTTGTTTTTTAGAAATGAAAAAATAACCCTCAAACATACACTGTGAAAAATATCTGATTCTTTTTGTGTTGACTGTCACATCGATTTTTATTTATACCTTATAGCACATTTATAACAGAAGCTGAACCAATGTTCTTCAGAAACGGGCACATTTACATGCCAGGTCTCTAAACCCAGTTTCAAAATACAATAAAAGCTGAAAGTTGCTTTTTGTTGTGTTTACTCATTATTTTGCAGGGCAAAAATTAGCGGTCATTAAATCTATCATTAAATATATCTCATATGTCATGACACACTGATCTCCCTTTCCTACATAAGCAGCTTTTATAAGGTAAAAGTATCGGTATTAATATTGGCATCAGTAATACTGGCCTTGTATTTACATGGTATCAGATTAATAGTATAATTTGCAGTATTGCATGGCAATATTGTAATGTGACAAAAAATGTGTCGTTTTGGTGTCTTTAGGCTTGTTGTCTTGATATTCATGACCTACCTAAATCTGACAGGGAAACTTTTCTTACATCCATTGTCTGTGCGGCAATGTAGGGCAGGCAGGAAAAGTTAGTGATTAGTAAATGAAACAAAATATTTAACATCTAAAAAAACTAGATGTTTCCACAGGAGCTGGTGGAGGCTGGGAATAGAATTAATGCTGCACTTGGATTGATTAGGTGATCAAAAATATAACTACAAATGAGTGCTAAGGTTACTTTGCATGTGCTGGATACGTTAAGAATAAGAAACTGCAAACATGTTAGTAATTTTTTAAGGTGAGAGGATTGCATGCCATCATATATATTTACGTGAATTTGGGGTGGCTTATTCTAGCTTATTTTACTGATTCTAAGTTGCCACTAATTTATGTGTTAATGTACTTCATCAAACACAAAGTGTAAGTGCACACATGTTCACGGTCACACAGACTCACATCAATTCAGTTGGAGCGGCAAGAGTCCAAATAGGTGGGCCATGTTTGGACCGTACAAGGACTGATGCTTAACCTCCCATTCAGTCTCTTCTCCTTCCCTTCTCCTTTTGTCCACTTAGTCTCTCTTTTCTAATTACATGCTGTCCTCTGAGTGCCAGAGTGCAGGCACATGAGAACAGGAAGAGAGATGGAGTCAGGCAGTTACGATCCTGGATACAGCAGATCTGCTTTGTTGTGCCAGACCTTGCCTTGCCAAGAGGTAATTGTTTCCATATTTTACAATAAATTAAACAGTCTTTTCTGTCACTCTGTCTCTGTGTCACATTCTCTCTCTTTCTCTCATTTTCACCTCCTTCTTTTGGCAATGTCTAGTCGCCCTTACATTTACTTAATAAACGATACAATATTACTTACACTAATACAGCAGGTGTGATATCTGTTATTTGTAATAAAGACCAGCCTATAGCTCATTTTTCTACGTATGCACACACTTCCCATTTCTCCATGCTTTCTAAAATAACCCTTTTTACCGTACATTAGGGCACATTTAAGAAAATTCAGACATTCAGCGTGGATGTACTTAATGGGCATTTTCATACTCACAGTGCTCCTGCATTAGTGTAGGTTTTTAGGGTTTGGCGTAGGTTTATTTTTCCTCTCCTGCGGTGACGACTGTATGCTATGGAGCAGCTCCCTTCGGCCCATTTGTGTGGTTCTGTTTCTGTCCCATAAATAAAAGGGGAAATAAAGACCAAAATGGGCTCTTGTTTCGGTACCAGATGTCTGGATCTTTTAGTTCTTCATTCTTTAAAAAAATAACATAATTTTTTTTTTTAAGATCCTTTCCAACGGTTTTTTGGTTAGACCTTTTTGTTTTGTTTCTAGACTTGACTGTAAAAGTAGAGCTCTGGTTTGTGGGTCATCATCTGGAGTGCTCCGCAAAACCATGTGATGGAGGAAATCACCCCCTCCCTCTACAAGAAGGTGATGCCAAAACAGGTGTCTGGGCTCTGGTTTCATGGCTTTTGGGTCTTTCACACGTCACATTTTCTGGTTGACTGAGTTTGGTTCTGGATTAAATTCCAGGATCATGTGCTAGATTAAATTCTGGGATTTGGGCTGGGGTAGCGGTTGCGGGTTGAGTTCTAGGAGGAGAGCCTGGCTGGATATGTTTATACTCAACTAAACTCTCAGAGCTGAGATTCTCTGTCGACAGTTATTTCAGGATAAGCAAGATAAGTGAAAGGGAGGATAAGAAGCAGGGGGAGACTGGAAGCATGTCAGCAGTTCTGCATGAGGAACCTTGAGAGCGCCACAGTGCGAGACAAATTATATGGGGATGAATCAGCAAGAAAGCAAGAGCTGGATGGATGATGGATGGGAATGGTGAAAAAATGGGGGAAAGCTATGAGTCAGCAGCACGATGGAGAAAAGGAGTAAGAAAAGTGATGAAGAGGTGAGAGGATTAACCATGGTGAAAACCCAAATCAGAAGACCTACATGTTTGGTCTGTATGCCAAAAGAGAAGCGTATGGGGAAAAAAAAATCACCGGATCAAGGTCGTACAAGCAGCTGTTCTGAGATACTTGTAAAACTGGTTCAACAAAGAAAAAAGTACTCAAAGCTCTTAAAGCTGCACTAATTCAAATTTTATGTTACAAAGTTAAAGTAAAAGAAATTCTACGTTTCTTCAATTCCCATATATTCTCATGTTAAAAAGCTAAACTTTAGAGGAACAACTAAAATGCAGCCCGATAAAAAATGTTTTGCTCTCTTACTGCTTTTTTACTAAAAACTGGGTATTAGAGATAATCTATAACATTCACCTGTTTAGCTTGTTATGCATTATTACGGTTTTCCGTAATAATGCATAAGAGAGTGGCACTTAATTATGGATGCAACTTGCTAACCAAGGTAATACGAGTTTAAGGCAATACATTTCTTCTCTTCTCTTCATTAGGGTCATGTGTATTTAAAAAAAATGAATGAATAAATACATAAATAAAACATATTCCCACAGTATGTTGCCCATCAGTCACTAAATGGTAAATAGAGAGAGTTAGCAACTGACTAATTAAGCTAGTTTGGGATTTGCCTCTTAAACAGATAAGTATTTCCTCCAGAAAGATAAGAGCAAGACAGTTAAATGAGAATTTTTAAATTATAGACTTGACAATATTTAAGGATAGACGGTTAAAGAAGCAATTAGTATGTCAGTGTTATTGTCATTCCTAACATATCTTTAAATACATCTGTGAAGCATACTAATTGCTTCTTTGAGATGTGTAGCTAAAGAACAGCATAAAAGTCCAAATTAATTCATATGTGTCTCCAGTCATTAGAAATTATTTTTAACATAGGGATTTCTATTTTAGGGCAAGATGGAATGGAAACCATCTTCAAGGCTGTTATATTAATATAGTTTTTTTTTGTCTGAATTTGGTTGATTTAGAAAAATATATATAGATAAAACATGTTCTGAGGGTAGTGCTCTACAATGTTAACAGGAAAGAGGTGAAAGTGAGAATGATGTGCTGGAGAAGTTGCCGGTAGGCCTCCAACAGCGCTGAAAATAACATATGTAAATGAGTAATGTAACTGTCAGTCAGTTGCTAGCCCTCGCCCTCATCTCATATAGGCCTCAGAGCTGCCAAATGACACAACCTGTAGGGACACTACAGGGTAAAAAGGATCCAGAACAAACACATTAACACAGCTTCACCAGCCATCTACTATGAAGCCATTCCAGAAATCACCATTTTGTTCAATCTCATCTTTCGTCTCCTGATTATCTTCAAGAGACTTTTCTTCTTTTTTTTTTCTTACAAAACCATACGCTGCACTCTTTTTTTAGCTGGTGACATTTAGATCTCATACATTTTTCATAATTTTATTTTCCCAGAACTTCCATTATACCATGGTTTAAGTTAAATAGTTGAGGTTGTTTGTGATATAAACTGATCGGAGCATATTTTCTATTGTTTGAAGCTGAGATGTTCAGTTTCCAAGAGCCTGCTGCTAAATTCACCTCAGCTTGTGACTCAAAATGCAACAAGCAGACAATCGCACGACTCTTGTTGTTTCAACAGATTTTGTTCCACCTACAGAGGACCTGAGGTGCAACGTCACCGCATTCCTGTGGTTTACAAATTCTTACGGTGTCTCACCTACCGTGGGGAGGGCCATATGGCCTTCAGAGACGCTCAGGACTTCAGAGGAGATCTTGGGGATTTATTGGAAAATATCAGGCAATGTTTTGTCTTTGTTTTAACTTTCTTTTTTGCTAAAAAGTTTTAAAAATAGGACAACTTTAGTCTTGTATTGACTAAACGCTTCAGTGACTTTGTTGGTATGAAGTAGAAAAGCAAGCTTTTGAGTAGCTACATAAACAGTCTAACATTGAATGTCCTCTCACGACACAAATAACCTCTTTTGCCAGCTTATGAACTGAAATGCTCTCCTTCTGTCTATCATACTGATGGTTTGGGGCAACTCTAGCTCTCCAAGTCTCAGCCACCTGCTACCACGAGCGAGCCACATGACGGCTCTTTAATTAAAATATCCCCTCTTCCTGCTTATGAACCTGATCGGGTTAAAGCAGACAGGAAGATACAATCTGAGAGCATGCGTACAGATGAGGGTTAGCAAATGAACTACCTGCTATTAATGTGGGCTGGATTTTTTTTTCAGGAGTAGGCAATCGGAAGAAAGTTAGTATAAACTAAGGGGGGAAGAGACTAGAAGCAGTTTGTCAGCTGATGCACAAACTAACAGGCTCCTCCATCAGCCAAACGAGGATTGTTTTGAAATCTGACTTCTGAAAACTGAACTAGTAGAATAAATAATAGTAGAAAAAGATTATGAAGCAGGAAAAGAGTCATTGTTGGGTATGCTTTCAGCCAGTTGACTCTGGATTATAGGCTTCCCCCACACCTGAAAATCCCCCTTTAACACTTACTTGGGGTTAACAGGTTCACAAAATGTTGCACATGACTGCTGAGTGTCTTTTTTATTCTTAGCCTGTGTCAGTGGCTGGGTTTGTTGTGTTATTACTGCGGCTTCCGTACTGGCAGTCCTCTTGCATATGACCTGTAAAACACAGAATGTGTGGGTGTTTATGCACTTTGTACGATTCGGACATGCTGCATATAGATGTAAAGCAATTCCCAGTTTAGTTAAAAGCAACAAGGTTTCAAGCATCTTGTCCGGATGGTTAAAACCATGGACGCCTGACCATGGCTATGTTTAGCAATCTCTAAGTTGGCTGAAAAATAAAATAATCTTGGTGCCATTTTTGGATATGTATTTTTCTTTGTTTCTGACGCTGCACATTCCTGCTGGATAACAGGTTTTAACTGGTTGTTATTATGCAGTATTGTGTTACAAATTCTTCACCCTGTGTTCAGGAAGTGCTGCTCCCTTCTGCAGTGCGAGCGATTTCATTTCAAGGCAAATACAACACAGCCATTTAGCAAATAAAACAGCGCTCGATTATCCTTCGCTCAACACTACAAATACATGTGATATTACATAATCTGACATGTTAATATTGTAAAATATGTTGTGCTTTAGGTGATTTTTTTTCAATGGTTGCATTTGTTGTTTTGGCACGAAATGCTACTGCCACTGAATATTCCTAAGCAATAACACTCATGAGCAAAAATCCCTCTAGTTGTCTTTCTTTTATTTTTCCCAATAGTACACATCCTGGAACCAGAAGCATTACATTACAGTTTTTTCAGCGGGATTCAGCTTCATTTTGTTACCAGACAGAGGCTTTGGACTTGAATTTTGTCAGTTATCGTCGCACTTTGAGTCATATATATGAATAGAAGTAAAATATTTACCAAGACACAGAAGACATTGTGTAAGGCTTTGCAATATTTTACTATATGCTTTAAATAAACAGGTTCACATAGCTGCTGTAAAGCCACCTATCGTCATCTTCATAACCTCTGGGACGATGCCTCATTGTGACCCCTAAAGCTTAGTTTTTAGCCAGTCACCATGTTGCAGATTTGAAACTTGATGTGACTAGCCAGGCGGGGCTGTCTAGCTTACAAACAAGCGAGCCAAGGCGTATTTTCCCAGACTTCTCTAAGATCGAAAGTCTTTTTTGCACTGAGACGAGTCTCCCTCTGCTGGCTATTTGAAGGAATGAGGCTACAATTTGCATCAGAACTGTATAACAGAAGAGTGGAAAAACAACAGGGATGTTTTCTTGGCACACTTTCAGCCCATTTTTCCAAACCCAGCATCATTTAAATGCCACACACTACATGCGTATTGTTGTGACTATTTTCATCTCTACAGTGTACTTATCTTCTGATAGCTGTTTCCATCAGGTTAACGTGCGATGTCACGAAGTTCAAATCATCTTAAACTGATTTCTCAAACATGAGAAGATGAACTCTGTAGTCACCAGATCTGAAGTTGCTATCATGGGCCAAAATCTTTAAACAACGTTCCCAGTACCTGTGCCTCGAAAAATTGAGGCAGACCTGGAGTCAAAACGGGGTCAGCTCAGCACTAGAAAGGAACACCTATCAAAGAGTGTATTTTCTCCTGCCTTCTTGCACCTCCAGCTTTAGCTAAAAATGCAGCAAACAGTAAACCTTAAACTAAGGTAAACAAATCTGAGCTAACACAGAGCAGGCTATAAGCACCTTCATTGTCATACACCATAGATCTGCCAGGTTCAAGGCACATTTTTATCTCACAGTGTGACTTTTCTTTGAGGTTGTTTAAAATGTCTAAAACTACTTCTAGAACACAATAATTCCTCTTCACAACAACTTCATAATTTCTTGTAAAGGAAAAAAAATCCATAATTAAAAAACAAAACAAAAAAAAAGGGTTTTCAGTGTTATCTTAGCAGTAAGTAACTCACATCTGTTCCTGCTGCCACCTAAAATCACACCCCTCTCATAATCATGTTGCCTTAGATAGCAGTTGCAGTAGCTGCAGTGCTGAGGGGACCACACAGGAAGAAAAGTGATATGGGAAACCGACTCTGTCCTTCTTGGCCAGTGGACATGATGAGTCAGTGTCGGTGTCTGATTCAGAGGGAGTAAAACACGTATTTGTGTTGGTGTGTAAGTTTACAGGCTGATGTCTGATAGATAAGGCAAGAAGAACATTTCACACAACAAAGTTCGGGCTTTGTGGTGTGAAGCACTTTTCTCCCTTTTCAGAATCCCTCTTGATTTCCATCTTGTGAACTTTTGTTGATGCAGCATCAGAATAGAGCCGACTCAACTTTCAGTTCAAGTTTGGGTCTCTAACATGGAGCTCCTCAATGGCCTACAGTCATTAATGCATAGTGTTGGAGGTCTGCACGAAGATGGGATTATTCTAACGTTGTGTGCATGCAAACTGCATAATCTGACTTTTGAAAATATTTCTGTGCGTACATGCCCTTTGGATGCTCATGTTTACTCAGTTGTAATTGGAGCGCAGGTAGGCACAAAGTGTGTCATTTTGTCCTAATCTCCTTCTGGGCAATTCATCCAAAAACAGCCACACGTAGACCCTGTTTGACCCCGGCAACTCGGGTGCAATTACAAAGGAATACAACACACACACATGCACACAGGCAATCACAGACTACCAAACCTGTCCAAATTCATCCTGTGCTGGACAGACACCAGGACCTCCGTCGGCGTGCATTTCCACAGGAGATGTGACCTTAATTGCTTAAGTCTTAAATTATCTTTAATTGTGCTTACTGTGTTGCCTTATAGTAATGGGCAGGAGGTGGCCGGGTTCATGTTGAGCTATAGTTACAGCAGGAAACAGGGCAGTGAAAGGCCTTGTAGTCTGAGTCCAGCTGAGTCCACACACAGACACACGCAAACATACACAGGCTAGCAATATAGTAACACGGGGATGTTGTTTTATACCTTTAGTACCATTACATAAAGTTGCAAGGAAAGTTTTGTAAACTCCTTTTATATGGGCAGAAATCTGTGCCATCAGAAACTGAATTTGAATAAGTTAAATTTGAATTTGAATTGCTCAGATTGAATCTGAATTGTAACTTGAATAAATGCTTTTTACTCATAAAATTACTCATTCTTTTTCTTCATCAAAGTGAGTGTTATAGACGGTTAATCACTGATTAGCTGATTAGCAGGCTGAAATGCTTAAATTCTGTGTGAGAATGTTTGAATCTAATAAGTTATCTGAGTTCCTTTCATTGAACAAACTCATGTTACATGTTTCACTTCATAAATATTTCACTGATAGTTCATCGCAAAAGGGTTAAGATAAGGACACACTGCCATTACAAAACATGAAAGACCAGATTTTAAGCATTTTATTGAATTGCATGTGTGCTTTGTGCTGTTGCCTTGTTGCATCATTTGTCAGCCTCTCATCAGCCCCAAAATTCCCAATATTTATAATCACACTTTAATATTCCTTTAATGATTGCTATGAATAATTTACCTGAAATCAGCTCGTAATCACGATACTTCCTTTAACATGCCCAGTTGGGCTTTTGGTGTTTTTGTGTGGTAATAATAATAATAATAATAAGCGATTGCATTGTACTGGTACTGCATTATTGCAGCACTGTGGGTTTTTATCCAGCAAGTTTCATTTATGTCTAATTTCTACCAGCATGGGTTTATATATGTGCAATGTTTAAGACTGTGTTTGTGTAGAAAACATTAAGGAAAGATTTCTCCAGATTTTCAGATGCCATTTACTTCCTGTGTCGCTGTAGTTAAAGTGGCAAGATTTTGAAAAACCTTCAGAATTACTAAGATTGTGAAATTAGTTATGTATAATCATGTTTTTCCCCTTCATCAAAGTGACAGTTATATATCAGTTAATGCATAACACAGAAATTATTTGCAACATTGCATTGCAGCTTTTTTTGCACCTTGATTACATTGAGATCTACATCGATGCATCTGGAAAGAAGTCAAGCCTTTAGAATAGGTAGCATACTTAAGGTTGTGTATTCATCCATACTCTTTTATCTTTCAGACCTCCACTGTGATTTGTGGAAGTTAATGCTCTTCAGGGAGGAAGAGCTTCATGTTGGAGGACAGCCAGTCTGAACAGAATCCTTTCCCACTCATTATCTTGTTCTACAAGAATTTTCGGATTTCTCACAAGTGTCCATTAATTGATTGATAAATATCTCTGTTGAGGTTTCTGTCTTTGGTTTTTGTTTTACGTGTAGAGTATGTTTTAGTGTGCTTGTGTCTGGCCTAGAAAGAGGACCATACAGGTTGAAAATGGTCTTTGGGGTAAATACACAATACACTAATTGAAAATGTCACTCAATGAATAACTTTTGAAAGAGCTGACTTAGATTTAGTCTAACTGGCCGGATTAAAAGCAGTGGGTGGAGTCGAGATATTTCTCAGGCCAGTTACTTGGAGCAAAAGGAAGCATATATTATGTGGTGTCACGTATTTACTTGTAATAGAAAATATGCACCTTAATTATTTGGCTGATCTCTCAGGATCATGAATGTAAAGATTCTGAACAAATGTCATTAGTATTTAAATTGTTCATTTAAGGAACATTTTGACCACAGTTTGCCAACACGCCCTCCAAAAACCTGTCTTTTCCTGTGCTTCTATTGAGATTCAACATAACAAATGGCATTATTTCTTCCTCCGAAGCAGCCCTCTGCAAAAAGCTGCTTTAAATTAATTCCAAAATCAAAACACCAGAGTGGAGTTAAGCCCTTGTGTGGACCACAGAAATGCTCCGACCCTCCAGTCAGCATAAGAAATGCATACACCTAAACCAACACAGAGGATATATAGAAAGGAGTTTAAGTCATTGAGTTACTTTTGGATGATATCATACGTGATACAGGAAAAATAACTTCTTCATACCTACTGGATATCTAACACACAGCTGGATTTGTTTACAACAGCAGCTGTCCCTCAGTGTCAACATATGAGCATGACACCCATCTAACTCCCTCCATCTTTCATCATCTCTTTCTGTTATTGAGGTCGGAGTGAGATGGGGCGATGACAGCAAGAGGTCAAAGATGGACCAGCATTAAACTGCTACAGGTCAGAGAGCAGGAAAGGATTTAATGCAATCTTTGATATAAACAGGCTTTCATCAATGGCTCAGACACTTCAACTTCATGGGTATGAGAGTATGTACAGGCTAGCGACCACATTGAGTTTTGCAGCTCCATATGAAGTTTGTAAGTTGTGAACAAATGAACATTTCTGTGCAGCAAAACCTCTCAGAGAAGCTGGAAGGAGTCTCAAATCAGGTGAGACTGAAAGACAAAGGAAAGCTGTGAGTTATAAAACCAAAGTGAGAAGCTGAAATGAGCTAAAATACTTTAATGCCAAATAAAGACAGAACATGTAGTTTTATTTCACAAACTGTGAGAGTAAAAAAGTAAAAAACATGTGAAAACCAAACCTTTCTAAATTAAAAAAAAATGAGATAGTGACGGTTGTGTTGTAGAATGATACTACTTTCATTCAATAAAATTACAAACTTTTTGTTTAAAAAAACCTTCATTGGATTGAATGATTCAAAATGTTGTAATCATACATATTTTGGTAGTAAGCAAGACAGAGAAAGATTAAAACAAGAAAACTGGAAAAAGTAACTTTAATCATTTCTTGTTACAACAAAAGTATGCAGAAGTGCATCTCTGAACAAACAGCATGTCAAACCTTTTAATGAGGGGGCTACAGGAGTCTAAGACCACACACATGTCAACTAAGAAATGGGAAGCCTGCAATTGAAGCTTAAAAAAGTTGTCTGGTATAATGAGTCTCAGTTTGGGCTGCGACAGTCAGAAGGTCAGAATTTGGAGATAAGAACATAAAAGCATGATCACTGGTTCATGCTGGTGGTCTGGGGTCTGTTTTCTTGGCACCGTTTAGGCCCCTTTGTACTGCTAACAATAGTTTAGTTTTCTGGGTGAAAATGTCTTTTTGAGTCAAGAGGTTAGAGGAGAATGGCCAGACTGCTTTGAGCTGATAGTAACTCAAATAGCTCTTGTTACAACCAGGGTGTGCAGAACATCTCTGAACAAGAATCAAACCTTGATGCAGATGGGCTGCAGTAGCAGAAGACCACACTAAGATAGAAGACTGGCTTGGTCTGACACGTCTCTATTTTTGCTGCTACACTCAGATGGTAGAGTCAAAATTTAATAACATTTACACATGGATCCATTCTTCTGTGCTCAGGTTGGTGTTGACGGTGTAATAGTTCTGGGGGATATTTTCTTGGCACAATTTTAACCCTTTATTACCACCTGTCAGTTAAAGACTCAGCCCACCTTTGTATTGTTGCTGACTGTGGTCATAAAGAGATAAACATAGTGTACCCATCTTATGACGGATGCGTCCAGCAGGATAACACACCATGTCACATAGTTAAAATCCTCTGAAACTGGTATCTTGAACATGACATTGACATGACATGATAGCATCACACAGTTGCTGACAGCTCCACATGTGTGTACTTACATGGTCTGTACTTAAATGGCCCCCACAGTCACCGGATCTCAACCCATAGAGCATCTTTGGGATGTGGGGGGAACATCACACACGTGGAGCTGTCAGCAACTGTGTGATGCTATCATGTCAATAAGGACCAAAATCTCTCATGAATGTTTCCAGTTGAATCTGTGCAAAGAATTTGTGCAGTTCTGAAAACAAAAGTGAGTCCAATCTGGACTTTACAGCTTTTAGATTTCCACTGATTTGCAGCCACTTGCACTTATTTCATACTTAAATTGTTTCTCAATAAATTATTTCTCAATTCACCAGATCAAAATTGTGATATGTCTTAACTCCTCGGTGTAAAACTGTAGCTATTTGGCCATATGATTTTATGATCAACGCTATAAACCTAACCTTGTTAAAGGAAAAAGAGATCCTTTTTAAAATATTTAGTTTTTTTTTTAAAGTGTTTATATTGTAGGATTTATTTTATTTGAAGGTGGTGGAAACTTTCCAGCAGCACCAGTTACAACCACAACACACACCAGGAGGCCAAAAGTCAATCACAGTGAAAACCAACTTGAGAGAATTTTTGCTGAAATCATTTATATTTACAAACATAAACTATATGGGTGGGAGAGGCACTTAATGCAAAATATAGCACGTTGCCAGGAACATTTCTGTGGTTTTCCAAACTCTGCATATGTATATCTGTGAGTGTGTGTGTAAGTGTGTGTGCGTGTTGACACACTTGTAAATGGATATTTCACAGGTTTGGCGCAGGTCCTTTGCTTATGTGTGGTCCTTTTGTAAATATTTGAATTCTGGAAACATGCATGCACGATATGCAAGATGCACACAAAAACAGCATCCGTGCATACAGTGTGTAAATGCAACTCTTTAACTACAGAACTGCTGGTGGTGATGTCTCAGTCCGTCCATCTTTCTCACTTTACTTAATCAACATGCCTTTAGGATCATGAAATCTTGGGCATTAAATGTTATGGAGCACAGCAGCTGAAACAAACAAAACCAAAGAGAAACCACTATGTTTAGTTTATGGGGTGGTATGCTTTTGGTCACATTTTTTTTCTCCACACTTTCTACTTTCCATCATTTTGATAAAGGCTGTTTTTTGTTTTGTTTTGTTGTCCCAGACAACGTTCTTACACAACTCTGCTGGTTTCTTTTTTGCTTTGTTTTGTGAGCGGCTGCTTGTCTTTCTGTTTTTGAGGATTACCAGGGGTCTTCCAAGGTTTCTATTCTTAAAGTCTCCTCCTGAATGCTGGCAAGGATACTTATGTGTCTACCTGGATGTGCTGACATTCTCAACTTGCTCTGCAGCTCTGCTGTTTATTCATGTCACTGATTTTCCTCAAAGTAGGCTGCTGTTCTGCCCTGTTGTTGATTTCCTCTGCACTAGTTAATTTGGGAATGAACCTGGCAGGTAATACCTATAGTCACCTATAGCTGATAGGTGTTTTGAAATGGAATAGGAAAAATCAATATCCACACCTATCTAGCCCAATGTTAAAAAGCATTTCCCCCCGCCGTTGTTAAATCACGAATTAATCAGAGTTTTTAGATAACTGACTTTAGTTTCTTTAGATACCCAGAGGCTTGAAAGACCCACTGAATCAAGAAATCACTGAAACAAAAGGTTTGAGGCTGCATTGCTCCTTCAGGAACTGGATGTCTTGCCATAATTGATCATCATTGTGGTTCCATCATGGTCACTGATCTTTTTTTGCCCTTAAAACCAAGCACATAGGGTTATGCCGCAGGAAAATGATCCAAAAGCACCAATAAATGCAATACACTGCATTTTGTATTTACGTGGGCTATGTGTGCCTGATATTAAAATTTGCTTGATGAGCTAAAACGTTTACTTGTGACAAATATACAAAAAAACTAAGAAATTAAGAAAGGGTCAAATACCTGTTCACAGCACTGAATGTCTATGATAGATGTTTCTTCACTTGCATAGTTACCACTGTACTTGTCAGTTTGGCAGCCAACTCTGTCACAATTGAAACTTTACTTTCAATCTGTTAAATATATTATGTCACACATACTTACTGTATATATTGAATCAAACTATGCAAATTAAGCTGAGATCTGATACTGAAATGAATATGTTAAGAGGACAGATGCTGAAGGACAAGTGTTGTTTCCTGTAACAGCCATGAGATCTTCATGGGTTTAATCCCTCGTTCTCCTGACATGGTGGGATCCACCCAGTGACGTGCAGTCATCATGGAAATATGAAATTGAAAAATAAATTAAATGGTTATATTTATTCAGTGATTTGTATTTTAAAGTTCTTTTCCATTTAACGTCACCATTTTTAGATGTTTTTTTTCAAAATCGCTGAATTTTCACATTTACCGTTCAAATACTAAGAAGAGACGAGCGGTGAGGCAGCAGCCCGCTGAGCCTCATCGTGGATTACGCAATGACTACGCTAACGGTGCTGGCATGCTATGCAGTGAGACCGTATTGCTGTCCCTCTGCATGTCGCTATTAAAATGTCAAACACTTTTACTATATGAACTAAATTTCCATATTTTAGCTGGTGTATATAATGCACAGTGTTTTTTTATCAGCAACTGTGTATTCTTGTGCTGAGCGATCATAAAACAGCACTAGGTGAGGCACGCAGTTCTCCTGCCTCATGGCAGGGGGCGCTGGTGATCCCAGGGATTCTTATTACGACTCCTCGGCTGCAGAATAATAGAATTCGTGACACTGTCACTAATTCTATTATTCTGCAGCTGTCACTGTGACAGCAGTAAACAGT